>JAWWEW010000073.1:666317-721636 GCA_035583185.1 Anabacerthia variegaticeps
CCCGGTTTGTGTCTGTGCTGTTTGTACCTGTGCAAGCCCCAGTTTGTACCTGTTCAAGCCCCAGTTTGACTTGTGCCGTGTTTGTAGTGCAAACCCCAGTTTGTAACTGTGCCCAGTTTGTACCTGTGTAAGCCTCAGCTGGTACCTCTGCAAGCCCCAGTTTGTACCTGTGCGAGCCCAGTTTGTACCTGTGCAAGGCCCAGTTTGACCTGTATAAGCCCAGTTTGTACCTGTGCCCAGTTTGTACCTGTGCAAGGCCCAATTTGTACCTGTGCAAGCCCAGTTTGTACCTGTGCCCAGTTTGTACCTGTGCAAGGAAGGCCCAATTTATATCTGTGCAACCCAGTTTGTACCTGTGCCCAGTTTGTACCTGTGCAAGCCCCAGTGTGGGGCTCAGTCTCTGCACTGTCCTGTGCCCACCATTGCCTTTGTCACCAGGAATGCCAGCCTGGCACATCCCTCCTGTGGGAGATGCTTTCATTCAGACTCCTCCAGCTAAAATAAGGGATTTAAAGTTCAGACTTGCCACCTTTGGAGGTCAGAGATAAATCAGCCCCATAACAGAGAAGATCTGAATTTGGGATGAAAAACCTCCCTCAAATGTTTTGGCAGGACTGAGCATGGGCAGCCCCAGGAGCATCCCTGAGGAATGAGGGACACAGGCAGACGTGGCACCTGTCTCAGTGATCTGCTGTGGGACAGTGACAATTTCAGGCGCCTCAAATCTGTGCCTTTAGAATCTCCCACGAAGCTCTGGTTGCTCTTTGCTCCACACAATTGCTTTAACTTTTAGAGATACATGAATAAAAAAGAAGTGTTAAAGAAATTTGAGTTCCCAGCAGTGCTTTCAGAGCCTGTGTAGGTGGTAAGTCAGTGGTGACAGGTCTCACAGCAGTTCCCAAGTCCTGGGGCTGTCTGGATAAACTAGAATATAGTCCTACTTTGTGGTGGAAAATCCCCTTTTTTGACCTTTTTAAAGGCTTTGGGAGCCCCTGGAGAAAGGGATGGTTCTCAAAACATCCTCAGTGCTTTGATAGGCTTTCCCCATCCAGCACTCACTGCTACTAATTTTTCTTTTACTCTCTTTTTTTCTTTCACTGCCTGTGGACTAAATTCCCGTTTCTGGGCCCGTTTGTCTCTGTGTTGTTCTCTCTGTATTTCTCTGTCCACTCCTCTCACTCTCTGCAGAATCTCCACCAGCTCAAACAGATTCACACTCTGAGGCAGATGAATGAGCAACTGCTGGCTGAGAACAGGGCTCTGACCCGGGTCGTAGCCAGGCTTTCTCTGCCCACCAAGCCCTCGGAATCAGAGGAGCTGTAGCTGCTTTCCCTCCGGCTCATCTCGCCTCCCTCTTCCACTCTTCCAGGCAGGTCTCCGCTCCCTGGCTGGGCTGTTCCCTCGCCTCTCTGCTCCCCAGGGTGCCTGGTGAAGCTTGTGGCTCAGAAGCTTGTGGCAAAGAATCCTCAGAATTCCAAGAGCATGGTGCTGCTGCCATGGCAGGGCTTCGCTGGAGGCTCTGCTCATCCCGCTGGCTCTTGCTCTGCTTGGCAGTGCTGCCAACCTCGCCAGCTTAGCACTGGGGATTGGCTTTGGGGTAGCTTGGAAGTGCCAGCAGTACCCTGCCTTGAGATAGACCCACACACTGGTTTGGGTGGGAAGGGACCTTAAAGCCCATCTCATTCCAACCTCCTGCCATGGGCAGGGTCACCTTTCACTAGACCAGGTTGCTCCAAGCCCAGTCCAACCTGACCTTGGTCACCTGAAAATAGGTGGTTTGTTCTGCATGTCTGCGCATAATAGAGTTCTTATTTAATTGGACTTAGTTCAGGGAGCAGCTGGCACTCAGCAAATCAGATGATCCAAAGACAGGATGAGCAGTGTCATGAATTTGTAGGGTTGCTGCGAAAAGTGCACATTTTAGACAGAAAGAGGATTTTTAGAAAAGCTACAAACTGAGCTGTCCTCAGCAGGTTTCCTTGGTCACTTGGGCCAAGAGGACAAGCTTCTTCCCTCATTTTAAATGGAGGGTTTTGAGTCTGATTCCACAGGCTCAACATCCCCCCTGCCTTCCATAGGCTGATACAGGGTGGGGGAGCTGCACCAGGAGCACTGTGTGTTTTCATCTTCTGTTTTAAATCCAGTGCAGGGCAATTAATGTTTGAAACCCAAGGGTAACCCTTCCCTAAGCTTTGCCCTGACACATCATGCAGCTAAATTACATCCCTTCCTGCTACTTCATTGGTTCTGTGCTAAAATAAAGCTGTAACTGCTCCTTTCTTGGGGCCCTACCTGTCCTTTGCAGGTTAGTAGGGATATTCATATCCCTTCAGACACAGAAGCCATGTGCTCTCGTGGGCTGGAAGTGGCACCACAGTACTAAAAAATCTATTCTTAGCACATAAATTATATCAAGGCTGATTAACCGTAGAAACAAACTAACCAGGGGAATTGTGGCTTCCCCTTTCCAGGAGTTTCAGCTCAAGCCCACACGTGTGTCCCAGGGGCTGGGAGAGTCAGATGTCATGTTGTGTGCCCTGTATTGTGCAGATGGTCAGGTGAAATGATCTCACTGCCTTTCTGGTTTAAATCTGCAACCCGTCCCTGTCTCATCCCTTCTCACAGTCCATGAGTTTCAGTCATTCTTCACCACGTGCTTTGAGGTCTGAGAGGGAAAATTGAGCAAAACGATTCCCAAATTCAGAGAACTGATGTTCCACAACCTGCAGGTCACCTCTCTGCTCCTCCTGGGAAGTGCCCATGTTATTGCATCCCTTCCATCCCCCCTGCTCTGAGGTGCCCATGGCCAGACTCATCCTTTCCTCCTCACTCACAGGTTTGCAATTTCCTGCTGGTGCCTGAGCTGGGGAAGAGCTTTATGCTGCTCTGCTGATTTATTTTCAACTCTTCTAGTAGGTCTAACACAGGCTGTTGCTGGTACCTGTAAACCCTGGCTCGGGGCTTCTGTGGGCATCACTGTAGGGCTGTGGTTTAAGCTCTGGTTTAAGCTCTGCCATGCCCACCATGGCCTGGCAGCAGCTGTGCTTTTCAAAGAATCTCATTTTCTCAAATCCACGCAATTGCTGAGGAGCCGCCTTCTCCGGTGTCACAGGTAACACACAGCCCTGCTGCTCAGACCATCCTCCAGCCCAAAATTCACTTTACACTGTTGCTGCATCCCCAGCAGCCTTTCCAGCCCCAGCCTTACCAGCCTGTTCACAGGTGGTTTATTTTATCTGACTTGAGGCCACTCAGCTTCGAAGGAAGGAACACCCTTGGCTCAGGAGGGATGAAATTGCATAAGGTTGATGTGTAGCTTTCAGAAAGGCTCACTGGGCACCGCTAGAGTGGGATACAGCCAGGAAACACATCCAGAGACACCTATTTCACATGTACTTCTGCTCCTTCACTTTCACATAAAGCACTGAAGTTGCACAGAGCCCCTGTGTGAGGCACAGGCAACCATCAGAGCTCCCAATGAGCTGTGGGACTGGTGTGGGTCTCTCTGGTGTCACTTCTGGGAACCTGTGACAGATTCTCTCTCCTAAAGTGAGTGGCAGGACTTTGTACCCCCCTTATCACAGCAGTGGGCACTCAGAGCCACCCCAGTCAGTGACACAGGGACCACAGAGCTGTCACAGGGCACTGGGGGACACCACTCTGTGCCCTGGGTGAAGCTCAGGAGGAAACAGAAGAGTGCAGAGGCAGCAAGGGCTCTGCCGTGTCTCTGAGCTCCTGAGCACTTTGCTGGTGGCAATGCCTCTCCTTTGGCTGTGAGAAATGTCAGAAGGAGCCAGGAGAGCTGTTGAGGTGACAGCCCAGCCATGGTGATGCACATGCCACACCACTTTCAGCATCACTGGCTGGAGCTCTGGCCAGCCCATTCCCCAATATCCTGCCATGTGTCATCGTTCCCCTCTTCCCTCTCTAGCAAAACCTCCCACCTGGAGCATCCACCACCAGCACCCACAGGGACAGAGTTGGGAGTGTTGTGGCCACCATGGCTTGGCCTCTCTGTGACAGGAGGGAATTACTCTGGCACTGCCCCAGGAGCTGCCTGCACTTGGAGAGGCTGCAGGTGGAGGGGGGCAGGGGTTGTGCTCAGAGCTGAAACTCCAGCTTAGGAGGAAAGAGAAGATTTAGTGCAGATTCTAAGTTTGGGGAAATCCTTCCAAAATCCACCTTGGCAGAGAGAATTCATGGCTGAGCTCATACTGGTGTTGTTCATGCCTCTGTGTGACCCCACTGTCCCCCAGTGTGCTCCAGCAGGCTTGGGGCTGCTCACCCCATGGTCTGCTGGCATGGTGGGAGTGACCCCTCGGGTGTCACACCCCAGGACAAGGACAGGGAGTCTCCTCCTGTGCCCCAACAGCTGGGAACAGTCCACTTGAAGGTCACCCACCTGCAGCATGGGGAGCATGGGGAGTTGGCAGGTGTATGCCAATTAGAAATGTTGGAAGGGTCTTGTTGAAGCTGTTTCTTCTTTATTTCCAAGTCTTTTGTCTGTGTTGTAACCCTTGGTTGAGCACCCAGGAAGTACCTCCAGTGTCAGTGTGTTCTGCCAGTCCTCTGGCCTCGTCACACATGACTGTTACACATCTGTGTGGCCCCAGGGAGATTTGGGAGGATTCTAAATCTATTTTCCAAGATCCAGTCCTAAGTGAGAATTTCAAACCTCTGGTTTACTCTTTAGTCCTGGCAAATTGGAATAAAACAAATCAGGAAAACCAGCTTTATCATTTTGTGCTGAGCTCTAATTAGCCACTGGGCACAGGTTTGGGGTGGAACAGCTCAGAAATGGTTCCTGCCCTCCTGGCCTGGTCCTGACCTGCTGCTGGGGCCGTGGCATCGCTTCACACCACGGGCTTCCAGGCTCGGGGCTCCCTGGCTCTGCTGTGCTCCAGTGCCCTCTCACCCCTCCACCCTGGCAGCCAGCTTGGAAAAGCTCTGGAGATGCTCTGGAGAAATGGAATCGTGTTGGTGGAGGGGAGGCAATGTCCCCTCTGCTCCCTCTGAGCCAGGCTCTGATCCCACCTTGTCTTTGTCTCTCTGCAGATTTTGACAGAGCTGAAGTCAGACAACCAAAGGCTGAAGGACGAGAACGGAGCCCTCATTCGTGTCATCAGCAAACTCTCCAAATAGGAATCCTGAGCAAAGGCAGGATGAGGAGGGGCCCTACACCAGCTGCCAACCCCAGCCCCAAGCCCTCCCGCTCCCCCGCCCTCCCGTCATGTACAGCAAGTGTTTCAGCCATGGGATCAATGTCACACCTGCCTTGCCCTGCCCTTTGCTGTACATTCCCTTTCTGCCCCTCCTTCCCCCCAACACACCCCTCTGCCATTTTATTATTTTTAATTTAAGCATGTTGTGGTATCTGGGACGTTTTATTCAAGGGAGAAACGTGAGGACTGGGTTTGAGCTGCCAAAACTTCTTCCAGAATCCCAGTATTTGGTGTTGGACTCTTACCTGTAGTGGGAAGCTCCTACTATAAAAAGTGACACCTGAAAAACTAATCCAGCACATCCAAGCCCTGTAGAGGTGGGAGATGGGAACACGGGCTGGGACTCTGAGGATGCACATCAACCCACTGAGATGTGGAACTCTGGCTAAATGTGATGCTGTGAAAGCCACCTGGGCTCACGTCTGTCACAGGCTGACCAGCTGCTTTGCACAGAGACCTTCTCCTCCTTTCTCCCTGTAGACCCAGCCCTTTATTTAAGATGAGATTTTGAACCTGTTCAGTAACATCAGCACTGGCAGTCAATGTCAGACCTTTATCCCTCCCTTTCCCCCAGCCTGGGTGATTCCATGTCACGTGTCCTTCCAGGGCTCCTGTCTGTAATTAGTGACATCCAATCCCACTTGTACTCTTGTTCCTCGGGACAGGATGTATCACAGGTACTTCTGAGCTTTCTGAAGGACAAACTTGAACCCCTAGAGACCTTCTGCTGCTTTCACACGTGTATGAGCGTGAATCACCTCGCAGAGAGCTGTGCCCACACCAGAAACCAGCCTCTCCATCCTCACAGCCATCTGGGACATTCTGCCATCTCCTTGAAGGCAGAGCCCCGTAGTAGAGTCTGGTCTGGTAGTTTGGGTAGCTCACTTTAATTTGCAGCAGGATTTGTAGAGAGGGGGAATGCCAGAGTCCTGCCCCACCCACCCTTGGCTGGGCTCTGAGGCAGAGGACCATGGAGCGTTGGAAAGGTGAGGGTGTGTTGGTGTCAGACAGGCAAAGAGCTACTGGGAACTGAATCACTGTGATGAAAGTCTTCTAACCTGTCAAAAGCTTGTGATAAGCATTGACCTTGAAGGAAACCTCTAAAAATACCCCTCTTTAATCTTATATGCACTCAGAACAGCTTGGAATTGTTCTTCCCATGGGCATTCAGACATTGGCTCCTCTCTCCATGCTGTGGGACCTGTCATCAGGTCTGTTGAGCTTCCCCTTAACTGACTCCTCTTGAACAATACCTTCCCTCTCTGAGACTTGCTGTATCCAAACCACTCTCCCACGTGCATCCTTCCATATTTATCCTTTCATCCCCTTTGTCCTTGGACTCCCAGCTCTGTCTGGCCAAGGGCTGCAGTCTCGGTCACTGCACCTGGAGGTGGCCACGAAGCAGCTCTGCCCACATTCCCAGGCAGCTCTGCTGATGGTGGGCTTGGGTGACTCTCTGCTCTGGCAGAGAGAGATGAGATACTTGAACATGAGCAAAATACTTGAGCTTGCTCAACAGGGTAAAATTTATCGGGCAATCTTGGAACCTTTTGCTGGTTATTGCCTCAGAAAGCATCTTTATTTTCCTCGCCCTTGGGTTTTTTCTCCTTGTTTATTTTTCCCCCTCCTAATTCTCCATTTTTCCCCCTTCCCCTCCCTGTCCTGCCTGTTTCCACCTCTCTTGCTCTTCCTGAGCTGCCCTCTTTCCCCAGGCAGCTCTGGCCAGAGGTTCCTCTCCAGCCAGCGGAGCTGTTTGCGCGGCGTTGGCGCCGTTTCTCCTGGTGCACTGAGGCCCTTCCTCTGCTGCTGAGCTTTGGGAGGAAGAGACCAAAGCTGGTAAAGGCATCAGGGTTTCTGCAGAGCACTGCCTAAGCCAGGCATCCTTTTTATATTCCTTGATTTTAACCCTGCTCTATTTAACAGCTTTAAGTCTTGAGATCCGGTCAATGCTTCCCCTGCACGCCATTCCCTCTTGGTGCACTCTTTATGTGAGTTCTGCTGTTCTTGATGTTTTCTCTCTTGGTGACCCACTCCTCGCTTCAGCCTCGGGCTCTGGGCTCTGATCAGGAGATCAGGAGCCAGAGGAGAAGATGCTCACCAGCTGGTGGTGGTGGGCCAGCGTGTGCCGGGCCATGCATCCCAGCAGGGTGAGCATGAGAGTTCACACTGAAGATCCTGTTCTTCTCACGAGGCGGGTTCTGGCAGCAGGAAAAAGCCTGGTGTCTGTTTTTAGGGAGAGGGTTCGACCCAGTCTGACAAACCCATCCCACACTGATGTTTTGCCCCTTCCTTGAAGGACACTCAGTGTGTTTTTCCTTCGGAACAGTATGGGAAGGCTGTGGGAGCCTCATTCCTCTGTGAGGCACCTTGCAAAGCCAAACCACTTTAACTGAAGTGTCTGCTTAGCACTGGATTCCCCCCTGGGGGGAGGCCCCCACAGCTCCGTGTCTCTGACCAGCCAAAGCTGTGAGCGTTTCGTGATGATGGCACAGCTGCAACCCAAACCCCTGAGAATGAATTTTTTTGGGCTCACTTCATGCCTGACATAACCAGTGCACTGAGGAGGTGACGAACAGGACACCTTGAACCCTGAGCTTGGGACAGGGTGTGGAGCGAGCAGGTTTTAAAACTGATCCCTCTTGGAACCAGAGCATTTGCCAGACGTGGTTTCCCTTGGGGAACACGAGCTTTTTTTTCTAAGCAATTGCTTGGGGTGAATTAATTTTTATTGCTTGGGGTGAACCCGCCTGTTGTGGCTGCAAGTTTGATGATGGCTCTTTGTAAATAAACTTCTTGGAGAAGCAGGACTGGCTGACGAGATGGGGAGAGAATGTATTTTTATGCAACTTTTGAGTGGCCTTTCAAACCCTGAGATGAATGATTTGTTTTACTGGTTGTTGTTATATAGTATTATAAGTGTGTTTGAAAGTTTGGGAATAATATTCACAGCTATGATGCTTGTAAACACAACAGTATTTATAAATGAATAAAATAAGAGTTGATAAAATAGAAGCTTTGACTTTGCTTCCGTCTTTCTGGAATTGAAAGTTGTTCAGACTAAAATTCCCTGTTTCTCCCACAATTCTCATGACATAACAATATCCATCTTCCATAAAAGCACAAATGCTCTGCAGCTGCAACACAGGTGCCTGTTCAGGGGAAGATGAAAAGAAGGAACTGGCATGCACATCCCTAAAAGCCTCCCTCCAGTGAGAAGGCAAACAGGAGAGGGTCCTGTCTGCTCCCTGGAATGACATTGTGGGTCAGGCCCTTCTCCCCTTTGGTACCAAATCCTGTGTTTGCTCTGCTCAGGAGTTTGGTCAGGACAAAGTGTGGCAAATACAGGGGCTGGTGATGGTGTCACATCTGGGATCCTCTGCCCCATATAAGGGAGACCTGCCCGTGGTCTGAACCTCAGAGGTGGTTGGAGCAGGTTGAGCTCTTTCCTTGGGGCTCGGGGTGTCATGCACCTCTGTGAAGGAGGGTAGGTCTTCAACATGACTGGATGGACCACACGGTGCTGGGAGTGAAGGATGTGGTGGGGACCTTTGGTTAACAGTTTCCCACCTGTGCCCCAGGTCTGGGCCAGCCACACTCAGCCAAGGGCTGGGGCTGAGGGCTGAGGACAAGTCGAAGGGAGCTGGGGGGGCTCACTGGAGAAAAGTAGGCTCAGGGAGGACCTTCTCACTCTCTGCAATTCCCTGACGAGTTGGGGGAGCCAGGGGGACTCAGGCTCTGCTCCCAGGGAACAGGGACAGGAGAATAGGAAACAGCCTCAAGTTGTGCCAGAGAAGGTTTAGGTTGGATATTGGGGAAAATTTCTTCATGGAAAGGGTTGTCAGGCCCTGGCACAGCTGCCCAGGGCAGTGGTGGAGTCACCATCCCTGGAACTGTTCAAATGGTGTGTGGCTGTGACACCTGGGGACATGGTTAGTGGGGAACATGGCAGTGCTGGGGAATGTTGGGCTCAATGATCTTAGAGGGCTTTTCCAACCTTAATTCTATTGTTCTATGTTTTGGGGGGATCTGGGCCCTCTTGGAGTTCCCCTCACACCTCCATCCCTCCCTCCTCCCTGGGCTCACTGCCCTAGGACCTGCCCCTCTCTGGATGCCCCCTGAGCCCCAGCAGCAAGACCAGAAGGGCAGTAACTCCTTTCAGCTCATTTCTTTAATAAGGAGACAGAGATCTTTACAAAATAACCATTGAACGATCAGAGACGGGAACGACAGAGTCCACACGAGGGGAAGGGGCATTAAAAGCAGCTTCCTCCGGAGCCGAGCGCTGCGAGGCCGGGACGGGCAGAGCGGGGCCAGCTCTGGGGTGCAGGAAAGGCCGAGCCCGCGACACCCCAAGGGGCTGGCTCCTCCCTTCCAGTGTGAGGGGAGGAAAGGAAAAGAGAGCAGAGCTTGTTGCCAAGACTCACGCCTTCTCTTCCTTTTAATCCCAGGAGCATCTCCGTGGCACAGCTGGGTTTGCCCCGCAGCGTGGCCACGAGAGGGGAATGCCAGCTCTCATCCCCAGAGCACAAACCACCTGACTGGACATGGCAGAAATAACCCAAATTGCTCCAAACAAGCTTTTACCCCATCACAGAAATGCCACCAGCAGGTCGGCCCCAGGCACGTGTGCCCAGCACTGCCCCGTCCTTCCCCTCCCGGCGTGCCGGCGGCATCCGTGGCCACCGAGGCGGTGGCCCATGTGCTCGTCCTGGCAGCCCCACGAGACCAGGGGACGGTGGACACATGGGGGAAGGAGGTCACGGCTCGCCTTGGGCCGTCCCCGTGGGGTCCCGGCGCACCGTGCTCTAATATGGCTTCTAAAGTTGCTCTGCGGGTGAGATGCACCAACGCGACACAGGACACGGAAGCCACGATGTTGCCGCTACCCGGCCATGGGACAAACGCGACGAGGAACAGCAACAAGACACACATGGACGGCTCACCCTCCGCCGGCGGGCCGGGCTTGGCATGCTTTGCTTCTTGGCGTTATTTTCTTCTTTTGCATGATTTTATTGGGGGGTTTTCATTTTATTCGGTGGGGGGGGGAAATACCCAGGGCGGTGGAGAGCTCTCGAGCGATGAGTTTTGTTGGTTGCCATCTCCTGGCTCGCTGGAGGCCGGAGTGGGGACGGCGGTGCCGGGGTGGTGGCAGCGCCGGGCTGGGCCATGCTGCTACTGCTACGTGGCTGCGTCACATGCACTGCTCGTGGTATATACAGCTATGTCTCCATATATTTTACCTACACACAGCTAAGGGGGGGGTCAGAGGCAGCGCAGATGGCTTCAACGTGTTGCTTGGTTTTCCCTTTTTTATTTTAAAAAAAATTAAATTATGTATTAAAGTCACAGTCTTCCCCCTCCCCCAAGGCTTAGAGAGTCTGCATGGAAAACCAGCCAGGTGGGATCTCTGGTCCTGGTGAGACCCTGGACAACGAGGCTGGTCTGGGGGTGCAGGTGGGCTGTGAGAGTGGAGGGGTGTGGATGGGGGTGCACAGGAGGGGGTGTGGTGGGGTGTGCAGGTGTGAGATATACGTGTGCACACCTCCACCTGCTCCCCAGGGGAGGCTGCGGGGCTGTGCACGCTCTCTGACTGCAAACAGGATTTCAGTGCTCTTTCCAATTCCTTCTTTTTTAACCCATTTCCACATAAGGCAAACGCCCCCCACTGCCGTGCCTGGATGGACCCCAAAGTGAGACCGAATCCAGCCAGTGCTCCTGGCCATGAGGCATCCACACCCCCCAGCTCCCCATGAACTAAAAGCATCCTGAGGCTTCTTCTCCCTTTGGCTACAGGAGCAGGGCAAGACTTGTTTGCTGCCACTGACACACTGATTAGGAAAAGGGACTAATTAAAGCTGGAGACAGCCTTGCAGGACCACTTGCTTGATAACCCCTGCAAATCTGATGTGATGTTTGGCATGGGCCAAGCGCAGCCATGGTGGAGGTGGTCATTGGATTTCCCTGGTCCAGTTTTCCCCCACCATCACATCGCAGTTTGGCTATCCAAGCCCCAAACCTCCTAAGGATGGAGCCATCTCTCCCTGGGGACCTGTCCCAGAGCTGCACATCCTTCCAGGGGCAAGGGCTGATTCCATTGTCCATCTGAACCAAGTCTCCCATCATCTCCCCACCTCCAGCCAGGGCCAGGATGCCCTTTGGGAAGTGGGGGAGCTGGGGGAGCTGCTGAAGCATCCGACAGCAGCGGGCTGAGCTCAGTTTTGGCACTTTGTCCCCAGACTCAGGGCACTCTCCACCAAGCTCCCACCCAGGTGTTGGACCACCAGAGCAGTGTCCCCAGTGCTGGGGCACCCCAAGGGCTCAGCTCCATTGCAGTGACACCCTCTGCACTGTGCCAGAACCCCCAAAACCCAGGCTGAGGAAGCCAAGTGGAGACACGAGCACGGTGCTGACTGGGAGTTGGATCTGAGACAGGGACACCAGCTCATGTCAGAGCTCCAGTGCAGACTGGGCTGAACTGGGCGGGGCTGCTGGGTCCTCTCCCAGCTGCAGGGAACAGGGTTGGCTTTCCATCTCAGGTGCTGGATCTGTCAGTGGGAAAGGTGGCCTGGAGAAGCTTTTGCTTCTGTCAGGGGCACAGATATGGCTTATACCCCCCAAGGGGAGTGGGATGGAGTAGATTCGGCAGTCAATGGCCTGGTGGAGAGTAGCATCTTGTGGGGGTCAGGGGCTTTGGTCCCTTGCTCTTGCCATCCCCACCTGCATCAGTGGTGGGGATGGAGCTCCCCATAGCCCCCCAGTTGCTCACAGGCTGTGCTGGGGTGCCCACAGGGGGGCTGAGCCCTGGGCACACAGGATGGATTGGTCTCTGGGGAGGCACCTGGCACTGCTCTGGGGGGCTGCCTCCACCACAGCTGGAGACCTCTCAGCATAAACCTGTCTTGGGGAAGCATCTTGACCTACAGTTTTCACCAAACATGGTAAGACACAAATGCAAATCACCCAGCACTGCCCTTGCTTGGCTTCTCAGACAAAATGGAGGTGGTGGTGGTGATGATCCTCATGGCACTGATGGTGCATCCACATCCCACCCTCTGTCTCCTCAGCAGCTCCCCCAGGGCTCCCCATGCTCAGAGAGCCCCCACAGCTCCAGTTGAACACCGAGGGCTCAGCACCCCAACAAGAGCGGCCACAGAGACGCCCTGCAAACCTCTCCCCAGAGGACTCAAACCTGGAGCTGGCCAGGGGCACTCATCCACGCCTGGGGAAGACCAGGGGGAGGCACCTGGGTCTCTCCAGAGGTTCTTCTCCACTGTTTTGCTGTCCCACAGCCGATCACACCCCGAGCAAGCACAGTGGGTCTGGTCACCTCACACCATCAGTCTCTGTATCATCTCCGTGCAACGTTCCAGGGGTTCCCACAGATCCCTGGGGAAGGATGGCAGCAGCAGCGCTGCAGGCTGGTGAAGAGGCTGCCAGGGAAGGCCCCAGGCATGTCAGTGGCTTTGCACTGGGAAGGGATGGCGAGCGGAGGTGATGGGACATGCAGCACAAGGGAGCGGATGCCGAAGAACGAAAAGAACCATCCATGTCTTTAACCTCTTCCCCTGGAAGCTATTGGGACTGCCTGGAAACCCTTCCAGAGCCGTCAGAGGGCATTTCAACTCAAAACAGAACAAAAAAACCGAGATGGAAGGTTGCAGAACTGAGGTATCCGTAGCTCTGGGCCGCGTCGACTGTCCGCAGTGCCGCGCCCGCCGCCAGAGCCGCCTATTTGTTTTTCCCAAGGGCTGCATCTACTTCTTCCTCTGGCTTCAGCGAGTGCCACTGGGCGATGGGTCGCCGGGGGTTGGCCAGCATGTCGGACCAGTGCCGCAGCTCCGTGCCCGTGGAGTTGCAGCCCGTGAAGATCTTGCCGATGGCCTCGTTCTTCCCCAGCTTGTCGTAGTCCAGCACCGTGATGACCACTTGCACTTTCTAAAGGAGGGAAACCTTCTTTAGAGGGTGGAAAGGCACAGCACCGTGGTGGCTCTGTGGCCCCAGAGTGCCACAGGGATCCCCCAAGGCTGAGCTCTGCTGTAGCCCATTTTTGGGCTGGGCCCTCTGTGCTTTCTTCATGTCCTTCCCTGAGGAGCCCAGGGCTGCAGAGCCGTGGTGAGGGTTCAGCTCATCCTGACCTGACTCACCTGGGAAAGGTCACCAAGGTGTGGTGAAGGGGCTGGGTAAGAATTGTGGACTATTGGGCTGGAGTGAGAGGCACGTGCAGGGGCTTGGGCAGGATATGGAGGGGCAGAAGGCACTGGCCAATGGTCAAAAATGCCCTTAGGACCACTGGGGCATCCTTATTCACTGGGGTGAGCACTGTAGGACCAGGAGCAGAGGAAAGCCCTGCTCCAGCCGTGGTCCAGGTTGGGATTGCATCTCCCATTAGTGCTGTCCAGCCTCCCAACTCTGCCCCTGCACCAGCTGCCCTCAGCATCAATCCAGGCCCAGGATGGGACTGGATGGATCTCATGGAACCTGGAGATCAGCAGGAGCTGCTCAGGCTGCTGGGAAGGCTGGGACATTGGCTCAGGGAGTGGCAGGACATCCCCCATCACCCTCCCCCTTGTCTGCCCCCCAGGGGAGCTGTCAGACAAACCTGTATCTGCTCGAAGGGGATCTCAAAACTGAAGGACTCATTAAAGTAGGGGTTCAGTGTCTTCTTCTTGACTGTGGTCTTCTTCTTCTTCAACCTCTTGCCGTTCTGCAGCAGGTGGATCTTCACGTAGGGATCTGGGGGTCAGGAGGGTGTGTCAGCCAGGGCTGAGATGCCCAGGGGATAGTGGTGGAGGGAGGCATCTCAGCCCAGGGTGAAGTGGAGATGTCCATGAGTAAAGGAGCTCTGGGTTTGTGGATGGGGACCAAAGTCAAAATAGTTGTGCTGGAGAGGATTTGTGGGTGCAACTGGCCAAGGGATGGAGCATTTCTGCATTCAAGGGAGGTGGGGAAGGGTCTGGAGAATCATATAAGGAACAGCTGAGAGAGCTGGGGAGGCCAGGGGAAAAGGAGGCTTGCAGGGACCTTCTCACTCTCTCCAGCTCCAGCTTCAGGGTCAGACTCTTCTCCCAGGCAACTAGCCAGGGAGAAATGGCCTCAAGCTGCAACAGGGGAGGTTCAGGTTGGACATCAGGAAGAATTTCTTCACTGAAAAGGGTTGTCAAGCATTGGAAGGGGCTGCCCAGGGAGGTGGTGGACTCACCATCCAAGGAGGTGTCCAAGGAACTGCTGGACATGGCACTCAGTGCTCTGGTCTAGTTGACAAGGTGGGGATCAGTAACAGGTTGGACTCAATGACCTTGGAGGTCTTTTTCAAAATTAATGATTCTGTGATTCTGTCCTGAGGGCCCCCTTGCATGAGGGTTTGGGACAGTGGAGTGACAGCTGGTCTGTCAGGTGAGTGACATCTGTCACCCTTGTTTCTGGAGCAGGACACCTCACAATAAACACTTCCAGACATGCAGGTACTGATCTTCTTATGGTTCAGGCAGTTCTGGGAAGTGCTGAGGACTCTTGGGCACAGAGCTCAGCCCTGGGATGGGGTTGGGAAGACTCTTTGAGCAGGAAACATTCTCTTCCCTGAGGTCTCTGGCCCCCAAAGTCCAGGAGGAGCTGGAGCAGGAGCAAATGGCAGAGCAGCGTTTTCACCACCCAGGTTCTGCAGTGTGCTGGTCGTGGGACCAAATTCAGAATGATGACTTATCCCATGGCTGTCTCCCCTCGCCACCAGCCAGACCTTGGTCTGCCTCCAACGCAGGAGGAAGGACTGGAGGGTCTTCCCCAAGTCCTGCCAGACTGCTGGCCCCAGTGTACCTCCTGACCAAGGGAGATGAGAGCCCCCAGTGGGACAGAAGGAGGCTGGCCCTGAGTGACACCCACCTGAGAGACCCCCAACATCCATCTTCTTCAGGTTCTTGGCCTCCAGGATGCAGACAGTGAGTTTCCCGGCCGTGGGCACGTACCGGAGGGAGATGCAGATGTCTCCCAGCTTCTCTGGCTGCCAAGGAAAGCAGGGAGTGGATGCCAGTGTGTCAGGCCACAGTGCTTGAACACAGTCCCACCTGCAGGTCCCCCCAAACCCTGCTCAGCCTTTGATGGCACCCCATGCACCAGCTCAGGGGTTTGATCACTGGGGCTGGGGCAGGCCAGGCCCAGCACAGACCTCAGGATGTTTTATACTGGTCATTTTTTGTGATAAAAAGGTTTTTTACACAGAGGAACAACAGGGCAGGTCCTGCCCAGCACTCAGAGCCGGGACATGCATGGCACCCCCTGTGGCCAAGGGGTCCAGCTGGCTGAGGGTGGGCTCTCACCTCCTCCTTCTCTCCACTCTGCAGGTCCCGCCACTCCTCGATGGGCTGGCCCAGGTCCACCGTGTTCATGGGCACCTTCACCTCCCCGATGATGTCGTGCTTGGAGAAGCGGTCAAAGTCGTAGATGGCCATCACCAGTGTCTTCCCACCCAGTTCCTGGTAGGGCACCTGCACAAAGAGGGACAGCAACCAGGCTGGCAACGGGCTCAGAGGACCCTGAGCCAGGACCACCCTCTCCCAGCATACAGGACCAGTGCAGCCAGTGGGAAGGATGGGAGTGAGAGGAAAGGTCCTGTCTTGTGGGTGAAAGGACTCACCTTGAAGGTGAAGGTCTCGTTGAAGGCAGGGTTGAGTGTCTTCTTCTGCACTTTGGTCTCATACTTTTTCTTCTTGTCAGGCAGCAGGAACACCTTGACGTAGGGGTCCGAGGTACCTCCCATGTCCAAGGCTGGCAGTTCAGCAGCTTGGAGGATCCCCACTGTCAGCTGGAGGGGGCAGAAGGGTGCCCTCAGCAAGACAGCCCAGCTATGCTCTGCAGATACCAAGGGCTCATCTCCCCTGACGTGGGGCAGGACTCCCCATGGCACAGCTCCCAGCTCCTCCTTCCCTCCCCTGCCACTCAGGTCCAACACAGAGAATTGTCTTCCCAAAAAACCCCTGTGGGCAAACCCCACTCCTCAGCTGAGTCTCAGCCACTCCATCACCTGGTTCGCCTGGAAATCGTAGTCCAGAGAGAACTGCAGCTTGCCCAGGTTCTCCGGCTCCTTCTCCTCCTCCTCACCTTCCCCTTCCGTCAGGCCCGTCTCTGCATCATCATCATCCTGTTGGTCCTGCAGTGGCAGCCGTGGTGCCCAGCTCAGCAGCACAGTCACAGCCCAGCACCCCCATCCCCACACTGCTGGGGACCTCAGCACCCCAACCCTTCTGGCATCTCAACACCCATGTTCTCCTCACCAGGGGAAAGGAGACCCCTGTGCTGGGGACATGAAACACTGATGGAGCAGCCCTTGTGACTGTCAGGGAGCCCTCGGTGCTGGTCCAGCATGAGGAGCTACCTCAGGGCACTGGGACAAGGGGTCAGCTCCAGTGGAGGGAGGTTTGGTGCTCGTGGACACGGTGGGTCCTGTACACCCCAACCCATGCTTAGGGGAGCATTACAGCCAGTGCTGAGGGCTCAGCAGAGCCATCATGGGGCTTTATAGGCTCAGAGAGAGAGATACCCTAATTGTTCCCAGGAAAAGCCACCCCTCTTACTGCCCCTCCAAGCCACAGTCCATGGGGTGGGAATCTCCTCTCTGACATGTCTCGAGGTCCCACAACCCACCCTGGGAGCAGATGATGGAGAAGGAAGCTCATGGTGACACTTACCATGGAGGGTGTCCCAGGATGGAGAGGGCCAGGCAGCCAGGGCAGCAGGTGGAAGGATGGCAGGGGCACCACAAGGGAAGAGAGACACGTCACACAGAGCACTGAGAGACCCATGGAGGGGGTGTGGGATCAGGGTTTGTACAAGCCCATGGAACCCCAGGAGATACAGCCCTGGCTCTCCTCTGGGGAGTCCCACCCCATATCTCCCACTGCTCCATCTCCAGCCCTGCCCACATTCCTGTGGTGAAGAGCAGAAACGGGCACTCAAAATCTCCCACCCTGTCCAAACAGCCCTGGGCCAAGGCCATTGAAATGGCTGGGGTGGCCCCAAGCCTTTGGGTACCAAAGCCTCCCTCGGGCTGGCCCCCAGGATGAGGAAGCAGCCCCAGGTCTGCTCCAGGTACCAGCACTTGCCTCTTGATCACTGAATTTTTGGGGACCCCAAACTGGCGGGTGTTTTGGCCTGGTGGCCCTTCCCTCCTGGCTAAAGGCTCAGTGAAACGAGGGTTACCCAGAGGGAGACAGGGAGATGAAAGGGATTAATTTAACATTTTCTGATTCAGGTGAAGCATTGGCAGGTGCAACACAGCTTGAGCCTGGTGCCATCTGGGCCACCAGGTGCTGGAAGAGGACAGTGCAGTTGTCTCAGGCCCTGGCTCCTGTCTGCACTGTCCCATCCCTGGGTGGCTCCATCCCAATCTGTTGCCTGATCTGTGAGTGCCCCATTGCAACTCATGGCTCGTGGAAGGACTGTTGGCCAAGCAGCCCAGAAGGACATCACCTGGTTGCCTGACTTCATGTCCTTCATGTTCATGGCGTTCTTCATGCCTTTGCCCTTCTCCTTCTTGTTCTTCTTCTTCTTGCAGCAGCACTTCTTGCAGATGCAGAAGCAGCAGGTGAGGATGAGGAGCCCGGCTACCACCGCGATGGCGATGAGGGCCCAGGGTGGAACTGCAGGCAAAAGCCAGTGCTGTGGTCAGCCCTGGACCAGTGCCATGGTCAGCCCTGCAGCTCCCTCCCAGCCACCACAGAACCCTGTCCCCCGTGTTGCCCTGGGACCAGCACGGTGGTGGGGCCACGAGGAGGGTGACACCCAGGAAAGAAGCAGCTACTCACGGGGGATCTTGTTGAGCTCGTTCATGAACTTGTCCCTCAGCTTGGTGAACATGTCCTCCTTGCTCTCTCCTGGCCCCGCGGCCTCCGTGGAGTTCTCCATCGTGCTCATGGGCACCGTGGTGGCCGTGGCCTCCGGGGCCATCATGGACGCTTGCTTGAACGTCATGGTGGCTCAGGGGCTCCCTGAAACACAATGTCACCCCGGTGGTCACACAGTTCCTGCTGCCCCTGGTGCTCCCCATGCCCCAGCAGTGCCCCCAGCAGCACTGAGGACAACGTGGACAGCAGGGCTGCAGCAGGACACCTCATCTCCTGCTAGAGGGGCATGGACCCAGTGGCTGTGAGAGGTCGGACACCTGGATCCCTCACAAGTGACAGGAAGCCCAGATGACCTCTGGGTTCCCTGGTCATTGATAGCTCCAAAGCCACCAGGAGCATCACTCAGCATTTCATGGTGCCAGCTCAGAGTATCCCAGAGACATCAGGGACATTCCTGGGGGGACATTCACCCAACAAGACCCCATGGGATGAGGAGAAGAATGTTACATCCCAGAAGAGATGAGTGAGGTCAGTCTGGACAAAGCCAGCCTTTCTGACCCCTCTTTTTAGGCAAGGTCCCAGGCATGGGGCATCTGCAGGGACCCAGCACTGGTGTGGGACCCTCAGGACTTACTCCCAGTCCTGTGGGAGCTTCCAAGTCTGGAAACAGAAGAGGAGAAGCACGCTGCTCTTATTCCAGCCCCAGGGAGCTTTGTCAGGGCATATCTTGAGGATGGATGGAAGCAGGGAAAGAGCTGGCTCTGCACAGCCATGGAAGGCTCAGTGTGCATGTCAGTGGGTTGACCCTTTCACCATTTCACAGGTACCATGTCCTGGGTGACTCGAGTCTTCTGCCCACCTCCCAGCCCTGCAAAGTTCTCTCAGCCAGCCCCGCTCCCCCATGGGGCCAGGAAAAAGGTGCTCAGCTCACTGCCAGGGCTGCAGCACAGCCAGCTATGCTCAGCACCCCTTCCCCAGTCCAGCAGGGTCTGAGCACCTGCCAAGGATGGGGAAACCAATCCCATGGTCTTGCAAATGTGACTTCGGTGAGCAAACCTGGTAAGAAGTGCCCCTCTGATTCAGCTCCAGCTCCAAAATGCCTCCATAACCCAGCCCCAGACCCAAAGTGCCTTCACAACCCCAGCAGAAAGCAGCCTGCAAAGGGAAGACCAGAGCAGGGAAGAATCCCAGGGAATGAGTGGTGCTGGTGGGATTAAGGAGGATACCAGGCTCTCCAGTGGCAGAAGCAAAGAGCCCAGCAGGATTGCAGATAACCCAGAAAGGAGTTTCTGGGGGCAGCTGAGTTCTGGCATGGGAGCACTGCACTCCATGCGTCTCTTCTTCCTGCTTGATGAAGGCTCCTTGCCCAGAGCATCGTCCCCCAGGTCTGGCTGCTCCTCTGCCCTTCCTGCAGCAGTGGAAAAGGAGTGTTCTTGCCTCAAAAAGTCAGCCAGAGAGACCTGGGGGTGTTCCTGCCCCAAACTGGTGCCTGCCGTGTGTATCCAGCCACGTCTCAGGTGAATCAAGCATTGAGTTACCCAGTGCTCGGCTCCACACCCAGACACCTTCTTCCTGCACCATTACTGCTGTGCAGAATATGGTGTGAGGGTCTGGGTGATCCCCCACGAGGCAGAGACAGCCCTTCACACAACAAAACAACCTGATGACATGATTCCCACCCAGACAGCACAGGCTTTGCCACCCAATGTCTCACCCATGGCCCCTGTGGAGGGGCTGCCACTTCTGCAAACACCACCATCAGCATCACCCAGCCCCAATGCAGCTGCAGCTCCCTGAAACTCAGCACTGGGGGATGGAGCAGGATGCTGGAGGTGCCCCACAGCCCCCAACTCCTGCTTGGGATGAACCAAGAGCTGCTCCATTTAACCACCATCCAGCTCAGAGTTATTTGATGCCAAGGGTTATGAGAGCTCCCTGAAGCATCCAGAGGCTGAGGACACCCGGATGTGTGTCCAGATTTGTCCCCATCACTTGAAGGGTTTGTTCCCGTGACTGCCCATGTGCACTGGGGTCAATGGGAGGAGAACCAGGACATGGAGGCCCCAGGCTGCTGGAGGCAGCCCTCCAGTGCTGGATCCTCCCCCTGGTCTGGGACAGGAGGCCTTGGTTCTGCTCTGCACCCCTGGACAAAGGGCAGGGGGTCCAGGCCACCAACATCCTGTAAGCCCCACAGCAAGCATGGGGTGGGGGACCCCAGATATGCAACCCACAACAACACATCCCAGGGCACTTGCTTTGAATCCAAACATGCTGTACAAGGTGGGCAGCACCCAGAGGGGGTACTCGGATGAATTGACCCCCCTCCAGCACCCCAGTCCTTGAGCACCCAGCCCAGCACTGGGGATGCAGCAGCCCCACTGTGGTCACAACACTGCGATGATCACAATACTGCTCACATCCCACTGCACGGAGCCACCACCGTCCCTGGGGACGGGCACAGCCAGGGCCACTCAGCACCCACAGCCAGGCACGTGCTGCAGTCCATGTGTGTGCATGGGGAAGGGTGTGAGCAGGGCCACGTGTGTGTCTGTGCACCTGTGTCACCGTGTTGGCGTGGGCATGGGTGTGCAAGGGCCAGTGCATGGGCAACAGGGTGTGTGTGCATGTCCGTGCACGTGTGTAAGTGTATGTGCAAGCATGTCCATGTACGTGTGCATGGGATAGGCAAACGTGTGAAGGCATGCACATGGGCAAGGGTGTGTGCACAGGGCATGAACACGTGTGTGTGTAACTGTGCACAGTGTATGTAAGTGCCTGTGCACAGGATATGTGTGTGTGTGTGTGTGTGTGTGTGTAAAAGCCTGTGCATGTGCTGACAGGTGTGTGCACGTGGCCACACACACGTGTGAGCATATCTGCCCAGGGCCGTGTCAGGGTGCTTGTGTGTGCACAGAGCACTTGTGTGGTTCTGCCAGCACCTGCATGTGGGGCTGTGTGTCCTCATGTGTGCGTGAGACTTGCACACACACACACACACACAAACACACACACAGACACACACACACACCCTCTGTGTGTGTGGGAACCCTGGGGCCAGGAGGGGATGGGGATCTCTGAGAGCAGAGATGCAGTGCAGGCACTTGGCCAAGGAACGGCTGCTTTGGGGGCTACCTGGGGGCTTTGTGGTGCTGGGGAGGCTGCAGGCAGCGTCAGGCCTCACTGCAGAGGCTGGTTTTGAGCAGGATCGATAATTAGCATCATTAATTGCTCCCTTTAGGGGCTCAAGGGGTGCTGGCAAAGCTGAGGACTGGGAGAAACTGAGACACTGGAGAGGTCTGTGGGAGCAAGCCCTTTTGTTGCCCTCTCTCCAAATGAGTACCCTACAGCCCCTTGGGACCCTGCAGGCCCTGCCATGGGGCCAAGGGGTCGATCCTGCCCCTCCATGTGAGAGGGGCAAGCTTTGATCCCCCTGCTGCACGGGGCCAGGCTGGGCAGTGTGCGGCAGGTGTGGGGCAGTGCTATGTGGGCAGCCTGGGCAGGTCGGGGCAGCCAGGGTGCCATGCCTGGGGCAGGAGGGCAGGCAGTGGGGCAGTGTGTGAGGCAGGGAGGGCACGCTGTGGGGCAGTGTGTGGGGCAGGGAGGCCCGGCAGAGGGTAGTGTGTCCTTGGGGACATCCCCTCACCTCCAGATGCCAGTCCCCTCTGTGCCACCGCCTCACTGGGTGTCCTTGGTCACATCGCCCACCCGCACCAGGGACAAGCAGGGCAGCCCAAGCCCTGGCTGGGGCTGCTCCCAGCCCCACGGCACACCCTCCCGGGCAGAGGGGCCCGTCGCAGCGCCCTGTCCCCATCCCAGCCCGCTGTCCCTGCCACGTCCCCCGTGCTGCGGGAGAGCCGTGCGGCGGCTGAGCTGCGGCACTGCATTGCAGTCCTGCTCCGGCTCCGCTGCCTTTTTTTTTTTTTTTATTCCTTTTGCAATTTTTCTTTTTCTTTTTTTTTTTCCCCTCTCCTCTTTGCAAGTTGCGGCAGCCGCTGGCGAGGGGCCGAGCGGCCGGCGGGGGGTGGGAAGGGAGCTCGGCCCCCCGAAATCCCCGCTGCGACCTCGGCCGCCCCCGCCGGGGATGTTCGATGCGGTTCCTCCGGTGCTTTAAGTTTCCTCCTTATTCCTCCCCGGTTCGGAGCTGCCCCTCCTCGCCCCCCACTGCTCCCCCACCGCCCAACCCCACCCCGCCAAGATCTCAGGGTCTTAAGGACATAAATAAAATATGAGGGTTATAATTAACCATTTCTATCAGTCCTTGGCCCTAGAGCGAGGGTGGGTTAAGGCTTCAAGAAAAAATACTAGCTGGGAAGGAGCCCCCTCCTGCCTTGCTGACCCCTGGGGACCCCCCAACTCCTCCCTGGGGTGCAGCATCCATTTGGGATGCTGATGGGAACCTCAGCACTCACCCCACACCGCTCCCCAAAACTGCCGGGAGCTCCTCGTGGAGCAGGACAGGGTGGGCTTCACCCAGGCAGCTGCTGGGGAGACCCCTCAGGGCAGAGGGTGGGGAGTGCCCCCCACGGCACATCATCCCCGCACCCACATTCCACTGCACCCTGCAGCCCCCCACGTGCTACCCCAGTCCCCCAGGGGACTACCCCAGGGGAGTTCTGCTCCCCTGTGCGCTGGACCCCCGGCATGTGTCCCCTGCACCCCAAGGTGCATTACACTGAACCTGCCACCCCATCACCCCCACGGTGCGTTTCCCCACTAAAACACCCCCAGTGCCTCATCCTGCACTGCTCAGTGCAGCACCCCTGTATCCCACGGGGTATTATCCTGTGCCCCATCCTGCAGCTTCCCAGACCCCCTAACACACCACCGCAGCCCCCTCCGTGCATACTCCTGCTCACTGCACCGCCCCCAGACCCCCAAAGCCCTGCACTGCACGATGTGTTACCCTGCATCCCCCAAGCAGTGCCCCCAGCTGCAAACATCTGGCCTAGAAGGAGCCCGCAGGTCACACCTCCAGCAGAGACCCCAGGGACCGTATCCAGAGAAAGCCCCTCCAGGCTCAGCCACCAAACTCCCCCCAGCTGCGCTAAAGTTGATATTGAACCCTGAGAAACTGCGCTGAGCCCCAAACCAGCCCCGCGGGGGATTTGTCCCCTTCCTGGTGTAAACCCCCCTGGCTCCATCGGTGATTTACACGCGGAGCAGGGAGGGAGGGGGTGGACGGTCCCCCTCCCATTTACACATTCCATTTGCCGCATTCCATTTGCCGGCAGCACCCCAAGGTCTGGCGGGATGGAAATCCCAGGCTGGAGCCGGCGATCCCGTTCCCATCCATCCCCAGGGCATTCCCCGTATTCAGAAAAGCAGTTTAGACGCCGGAAAATCCCCTTCCCGAGCCCTTCATCCCTCCTCCTCCCCCGGCAAAGCCTCCATCCCAGGGACCCCCTCTACGCTGCCGCAGCACCCGGCACATCCCACGAGCCAAAATAAGGGGGATTCGGGGTTTCCCCAGTGCTGGTCCCGTCATGGGTACCCACTGCCCCGGCAGCAGCTCCCTGTCCGGGTGGGATGGGGATGGATGGAGAGGGGGGATTCACCGGTTGGGGTGGGGGGCTTTGAGGACCACGCAGGGAGGAGCGGTATGTGAGGGGATGTGCTCGACAGGGGATCGGGAGAGAAGGATCAGACCCAGGGTGATAATCTGGGGACGCACAGGAAGACCGGGATGTCCCTGGGCACGGCAGCACCCAGGGAGCTCAGAGCCGGGGTCGGGGATTTGGGGGAACCCAGCTGCTGGAAACGCCCCCCGCGCAGCAGGACCCTCCGCCCTGCGGGAAGGCGGTGGGGATGACGGAGGGCAGAACCAGCAACTAACGAAGATTAATGAGGCTGAGGCAGCAATTAGCGCAGCCGGCGCTGACGGAGCATGGGCTGGGCTCGGGCAGGCGGGGACGGGGGGTCCAAACCCCCGGTCCCTTCCAGCCCAGAGTGCTGAATTGTCCCAGGGAGACCCCGATCCAGGGGAGTTATCGCTCCCTTACGGGATGGCAAAGCCGGGGCTGAGCTGTCCTGCTGGGATGGAAACAGAGGGACCTCCCCCAGACCTCCACGAACTTCGGCTGCGGGAGCTGATCCCAAAACCTGCACTGCCCTGTGCCAGGGTTTGGGCTTGGATGACTGGGAATGAAAATCCCAAACTGGTCCCAAGGTGAGCTCGCTCCCACCCCCGTGCCGGTGGGAAGCCTGGGAACTGCGGAGCCGGCACGATCCCGCAGTGCAGCCCCGGGGCAGGTGGAGATTTCGAGGTACAGCTGAGATATTTGGCAGTGCCCCAGCTGGATCTTGATGCCAGCGGGTGTTTTGCTTCTGGGGTCAGCAGCACAAAGGCTGAAGGAGGAGATCCCATCTCTGCTGGACCCACTGGCACGATGCCAGGGCATCCCTCTGACCTTTTGCAGTAGAAGTGACCCCCAGTGCTCCCATCACGTCCAGTGTTGGTCACGAGGGGGACACGCCGGGCCAGAGTTTCAGCTCGCAGCAGTGAGACAGGAGACTCTAATTAAGGCAAAAACATGATTTGGCTTCTAATGGTCATTTAATTAACAGAGAATTCCAGGCAAGGGATGTGTGGAGGTATGGGAAGACCGAGGGATCAGGGAGGAGGGAGGGGAGGGGACATTAGGTAGGGAGACACTGCAGGACCCTGGTGTGAAGGGGCTCTGCAACAGCCCAACCCAGCAAACCCTCAAATCTCGTCTTTGTTCCCTGTCTCCAGCCCCAGCACAACCCACAGCAGATCCATCCGTGGTGCCAGACCAGACCCTTTGTCCACAGCACCCCAGGATGCCATGGCAACCCCCATAGGGCTTGGGGAGCGTTTTCCGCTGGGATCCTCCTACAATCCCATGCTGATTCACCCTGCTGGGGGCAAGGGGAGTCTCTGCTCCCCCAGCTCCGTACTTTTCAAGGGAGGGTATTCCTACCGGGCTGGGAACAGAAGCTGCTGCAGCACAGATGAGGGGTGTGGTGGAGTGAGGATGCTCCGAGAGCAAGTGGCGTCACGGGACCTGAGCTGCTGAGATATCACCCATGCAGGGACACATTCCTCTGTCCCCAAACCCAAATATGAGCGGGCACCACTGGCCAGACCACCCTGCCCACCAGGGAAAACTGAGACACAGCATGGGGAGAAGAACCCTGAGGAACCGCCCTGAGCAGGGCTGAAGCTCAGCATTTCTCCAGCTGAGAGCTGTGATAAGACCCTGCTACTGCCTGGGCCAGTGACAGCCACCAGACCCTGCCAGGACCCCCAGCACTGCTCCCCACCGTGCAGACTCCAGCAGCACCCCCAGATGGGACCAGAGACAGCCACATCCTCCCTCCCTGCCCATGGCACACTCCTCTCACGGCCTCATAATCCACCTGGCTCAGCCAATTAAAAATAACAATGTGCTGGGGCTTGACAGCCCCAACCACGGGCCCTTCCCCAGTGGATGAGTAATTCCAGGGGCCACCAGGAGGGAGAATGGCACAATTCTTGTACAAACTGAATGAGCTGTCCAGCTGATGGCAAGCCCACAGAGTCACACCCAGGGCCCCCACACTCACTCTGAGTGGGATTAACAGGGGATGGACACTGCACAGCCTGGGGTGGGCTCCTGCCTCACTGCCCCACATGCCAGGCTGCTCAACACAGAGCCCCCAGCCTTAAGCAAGGAGATCCAGCCTCCAGCTCACAGGGCAGAGCTTGTAAAATAAAAATTATAGAATGGTTTCAGAGCTGGCGCCTGCCTGTGAGGAAGGATCTGTGTTACTCACAGCAAAACCAAGCAAGGTCTAACAGTAAATGCAGCCTTAAAGGCGGCCTTCATCCATCATTTGGGTCCCAGATTGATGGTTTCTGGTGCTCCCAAGCCAAATTACTGACTCCTGCTGCTGGAAGGCTGTGCCAAACACCTCTGTGGCTCCCACCAGAGGGACACCTAAAGGTCAACAGGGCTGAGAAAGTGGTGATCCCACCCTGCCCTGCTCGTTCCTGAGCACCTCCTCCTGCAGGGCATCACCCCAGCCTGGCACCCACCAGGTATCAGGGTCCCTCTCAGCAATGGCAAGTGTCCCCCCAAAGCATTGTGACTCAGGGAGACACCAGTTTAGTCACCACCCAGGGACACCTCCCTGCTGGTACCCACTGGTGCCAGGGTGCCCTGACAGGCAGCTCAGGGATTTTCTGCATCTTTGCCTCTAAAACCAGAACAGCACCAAAGTGAAACAGTGGATGAGGACAGTGACAGCCTGTGACACCGGGGCCTGTGTCAAGGGAGGGGGGACCCACCTTTGGGCACTCAGAGGCCTGCCTGGCACCCAGTTGCACTGCTCCCCCTGAGCCCACTGGATCCTGGATGCATCAGCCCTGGCTACCCCCAGCCTCCAGTGCTGCTGCTGGTCTAGGAGGGAAGGAAGGACAGGAGGAAGCCGAGCTGGGATTGGTGCCAGGGCTCCCACAGGAGCCAGGGCAAGTGCAGCGACAGCCACTGCCAACCAAAACTTGTGCACCAACAGCAAAGGGACCAAGGAGCACCTTGTCCCCTTCCTTCCCATTGTCTCCCAGTGCCACTGTGCTGCTCCGAGACCCCACCAAAGCCATCCCACAGGGATCCTGCAGGGGCTGCAGGCACCACTCACCACCAGCACTTCATCCAGAGGGTTTCTGGACATGCCACGTGCCATCATTGCACCCACAGAAAAGCCAGCTGGGGTTTCTGGGGCTCCCCTGAGCTGTGGGGACACAGCTGTTCTCAAGGACACCAGAGCACTCCATATGGAACAGCCCTCCCGGCAGTGGGCACTGCCATGGCAAACCTCCACCAACCCCAGCCAGTGCAGGCAGCCCACCCTGAGCACACAGAGCTGCAAACAGCCAAAAAGCCTCCCAAAAAACAGGTGCTGGGCACTGCCAGCACCCAGCCTGCTCCCCTGCACCACGATGCCACGGCAGCCGTGCCTTGCTCCGACAGCAACACCAGCGCAGCTAAATAGGGCACCAGATGGTGATGGTGATGGGCTGAACTGCCCTGGCACTTCGAAGGCACCACACAGCCAAGAGCACCGAGTCCTGCCTGCCTGGGTGGGCACTGCAGTGCCGGCACCACGGCCCCACTGCTGGCACTCCTGGCCATGGCCCCGTGCCACAGTGATGGCTCCAGATCAGCATGGGGGGAGTGAAAAGGAGCCAGGTCAGCTCCTGGGGAAGAGCCAGAAGCGGCTCCAGGAGAAAGCCGAGACGCGGTGGATTGATCAGAGACTGGAGTAAGGGATTGCACACATCCTGTGCTCCTCCCCAGCTCAACAGACGGGGCCAAACGAGCAGACACAAGCCACAAGAGGCCATTTCCAGCGGGGAGGCTCCAGGGAGATCTTCAGAGCACCCAGCCAAGCACGAGGTGGTGATGGGCTCGTGTTGGAATCCAGAAAATCAGCTCCCGGCCCCCAGTGATGCTCATCCCCCAGCATCCTCCTCCACCCTGCCAGCCTGGGCTCAGTCCCCAGGGACTGGCTGCCTGTGGGAGAGATGCTGGTGCAGCTTACCCAGCTCCAAGGCAGGAGAGCCCCTGAGGCAAAGCACAGCTGTGTGTGCCCAGGGCCACCCACCCTTGTGGCATTTGGGGTGAGAAAGGGGATGGAGGAGGCACGATGATGGGATGATAGGGGACACACTGCCACGCCAACCCAGGGCATTTCATTATGGCATGAAATCCCATAGAGGCCAGGACACAAGACTGACTCCCATGAATAAATCATGTACAGGTGGAGAAATGCCACCAGGAGAGTTGGAAGTCCAGCCAGGGTGATGGGCACAGCCCCTGTACACCACGGGGGGATCCTCCAGGGGCTGCATCCCCAGCCCCTCCAAGCTGCATCCCTATGTGACTCCAAGTGTTCTGGGAGCACGAGCACAGTGACACACACTTTCATGGCTGCACAAAGGAGCTGCTCTGCTGATGCATCCTGGGGAAGGCTGTTCCTCCCCTGGAATAACTTGGAGAGCCCAGCTGCAAAGCATTCCAGTTCCTGAACTGGTGTTGGTTCTTCTGATGGTCCCCCTACCATGGGCCCACCCCACCCCACTGGAGGGTCTCTGTAGGGCTCTCCTGTGGCACAGAGCTGTGACTGAGCTGGCACAGCCACACACAGGTCACTGTGACACCAGGCAGTGGCTGTGCCACACTGCTGGCAGACACACTGGGCTGCTGCATGGACAGTGCCAGGCACACACCAGCACCTTCACCCCAGGCACTAACCCTGTCCTGCCAGGCCTCAGTCCCAGCAGAAAACCCTGGAGCTCACCTGGGAGCAGAGCAAGACAGCAACAGAGCCCACAGGGAGTCCATGAGCTCATAAATCCATGCACAGCACTGAAATTTGGGGTTGTTTTCCTCCTTGAATCCTCTGCTGAATGGGAGCTGCAATGCCACTTGGGGATCCCCAGTCCCAGCAGCCCTCGGTCCCAGTGTGTCCCTGAGGACACCCTGTGTCCTGCAGGAGAAAGTGGGAGGCATCTCCCTGGGATGGTGCTGAGCAGTTTGGAGGCTGGTCCCAGCTCCAGGATGTTTTGGTGGAATTGCTCCAGTGTGAGGCACCACGTGAGGATCACGGGGCTCAGGGATTCCTCGCCCCATGGCAGCTCTGCATCAGCTGCTGAATCAGCTCTGCCAATCCCAAACCATATTTGGGGCATCCCAGTGCCCCCAGACTCATCCCCGTGGCTTCAGCCTGGTCCAAGAGCAGCTTCCCAGATCCCTGGCAGCAAGTCAGTGCCCCTCAGCCCATCTCCAGTTCAGCACAGGCTCAGATTGGCTCGGGGCTCAGATGTGCCCCAGCACAGCCCCCAGTACCCACCTGCACCTCATGCCACAAGCACCCAGTTAGCTCCCAGACTCCCCACACCCCCAGGGATGCACCAACCCAGAGCCCACATCTGCTGCACCCATGCAGGGCTGGGAAGAGCCGGGGAGCATAAAACACTCCAGATTAATAAAAACTCGCCATCTCTCCTTAAAATGCACAAGGAGAAGGACACCCCAGTGGTGCCCCTTCCAGGTTGGTGGGGCCGTAGACACCCAGCAGGAATGGGTTTGGTGAAACAGTTGGGCAACTGCCTGTGCAGGACGGCAAGAATTTGCCACATTTGCTGCCACCCCTCCTAAAGCACCAGCACTACCAGAGCCACCCCAGGGGGACAGGGAGCTCTGCCAGCCCCCGCCCCACTGTCTGACCAGCAGTGAAATTCAGGGTCATCATAGTTGCTCCTCCAGACACCAGAGATGGTGAAACATCACTTGATTTCCAGCACACAGAGAGCAACGGAGTGGGTGGTTCCACTGGGATGTGACAGCCCCCAAACTCAGGGGGCACACTGGGATCCCACACCCCAGGGCTGTCAGGGATGGGCCATCACCATCCCCAGCTGCAGGATCACACCCGTTCAGGGCATTCACCATTCCAGCCGCACGCTGCCTAATTTATGGTTTAATTAATAAATGGGGAATTATGCTGAGTTTATCCAATACTTTTGGATGCGTGATGTTATCAAAATCCCATTACCGATGAAGGAAGGCATGAAAAGCAAAATTAGCTTTGGCATCTGAAACACTTCAGTCAATGCGATAACACAATTATTAGAGCTAATAATCAAAGAGCACTTTAGGGGACATGGGCTCTGGCAGGAGCCGAGCCCAGGGCAGCCTCAGTGTGGGGACAAGCCGGGGGACAGCCGGGTGTTCATCCAGGAGGGAAAGGCCGACCATAGCCAAGGGCAAAAGCACTTTGCCAATTGCATTTACCGGCAACTCCAGATATCAGCACAGGGAAGGCGCCGCTGGCCACCCGGCTGAGGAGGAGCATGGCCAGGCACAGTGCCGAGCTGCACTGCCGGAGGTAGGGAATTAAAAACCAGAGGATCTGAAAAGCAGCGGGCACTGGGTGCCGTCTGTATGCTTGGGCATTGATCCTGCTGGAGGACATCACGGCTGCCAGCTCACAGCTCTCTGCGCAGCCCGGGGAAGGAGAAACTCCAGCCATAATGAGGAGCCGCAGTTATCCGGCTCCTGGAGCTGGGGCTTTGCCAAAACCATGGCGAGCTGGAGGAAGGACCTGCTCCCAGCCCTCGGGGGGAGCAGGAGTCCCAGCTCACTGTGATGGCCTTTAGCTCCAGCCATGCCCAGGGCTCTTGGAGCAGGAGGCAGCTCCCATGGGAGCAGCCGGCAGCAAATGCCACGGCTGCGGGCGAGCAACGCTCTGGCAGAAAGGCGGCTCATTTGGAAGCCCCCTCTCCAACCACGTACATATAATATATATCCATACATCCACATAAGGGTCTATATGAATATACTGGTGTGTCGTCCCTCTTGCATGCCCCGGGCGCTGTGGGCAGCGAGGTGCAGAGTGGGGCGGCCGGAGGCGATGCAGTGCAGCCCGTGCTGGCTCTGCCGCTGCCACCGCCGGGCCGGCAGGCAGCGAGGGACGTGTCCTCGCCCTGCAGAATCGGGGGCACCGGGGCTTCGGGCCGGCTCCCGGCAAGCAGGGCAGCGGCGCTCACCACAGGAGGCCGGGCGAGGTGCCAGGGGATCAGGCAAGGTCAGACCCGCTCCTGCACTACACCCAGATGCAAGGAGGGGACGGGGCATCGCCCCGAGAGGCGTTTGGGGTTTGGGGGCAAGGGGGTGTTTCGCTGGACTGTGCTGTTCCCGGCCAGCACAGGTGATGTCCGACTGCCACAGCTGGCCCCAATGACCTTGGGTGCATCACCTCCCCAGTGCCCCGCGCTCCCCCGGCACACACATCACCGCAAGACACGCTGCCTCCCACCAAAACCCTCCGGCCACAAGTAGCCAAGCGCAGGGAAGGCGGAGAGCGCCGGGGATGCCCCGGGGGTGCCCCGGGGGTCCGGCAGCCCCCGGCAGCGTGCGGCCAAGGCACTGTGCAAGCGAGGGATAATGCAGCAGGCTGGAGACTCCTGCCGGCGGCTGCGCTGCCGCTCGGAGCGTGCGGGAGTAACACCGCTGCAGCAGCACCTCACGCACCAGCCAGGCAGCCTGCGCTCAGGACTGAAGTTTTGCTGCAGCAGAGGAGCAGGCGGGGAGTCCTGCAGCGCCCTGCAGCTCCACGGCGCAGGAGGGCTGTGCTGCCGGACACCCTGCGGCGGGTGACAGCACACACTGGGGGGACATCCCGCAGTGGGTGACAACAGCACCTCGGGCACTCTCCCCCGGAGGACAGGAGAGTGCTGCGCCGAGGAGCGACCGTGCAGAAACACTCCGAAGGCATTCGTACAGTCGGGGACCACGAAGCGATGGGTGACACAGACGCGTGTCCCCCTCTTCCCTTGCCACAGTCACCTTGCAACGCTGCCTGTCCCCTGCGCAATTTGCAGAGAGAGCTCCTTCGGGATCACTCTTTAAAACTAGGCTGAGGGGAGCAGCGAGGTGCTGAGCACAGCAAGGGCTGCGGCACCCCAGAGTGACGTCCCCGCTCCTGGGCTGAGCCCCTCCGCACCCCGACGGCACCCGGGCAGGTGGGAGGCCAGGAGCATCCCGGAGCTTGGTGTGGCCACGGCGGGGGAATCCATCCGGGGAAGGGTCTGGCTGGAGCTGGCTCCTGGCCAGGCCGCTACGGAGAAGCCGCCAGTGCAGTGGGGCTTGCGGCCGCCCACGGCTGGGGCCACGCCGCTCCCACGAGTTCCTAGCACCAGGGTGGGTTCCCTGCAATGCAGCGGGGACAGCTCCGCGCCCCTCGCCACCCTCCGGGGCCAGCACCCCAAGGGCACCCACGGTCGGGCACGCTCGGGGGTGTGGAGCTGGAGCATCCCGCAGCACCCAGAGGGCACCTTTGACCCGGCAGCTCGGCGCGGCATCCCCGGGGGGACCCACGTCCTCCTGGATGTCCCACGCCCCTGGGTGCCCCCCTCCAGTTCCGCAGCCCCCCTTTTCATGCCCCCAGGCTCTTTCTCCACCCGCCTTCGGGGCACAACTCCCCACGGCAGCCTCGGGGCGCTGGGCAGCGCTGGGACCCGTATCCCGGGAGGGGTTCCGGGAGAAAGCGCCGTTCCCCGCCCCGCTCCTGGCACCGGGACGCGGCGGGTCAGCCCGGTGGCCACCGCTTGCACCGCATCCCACCCCTCCGGGAGAATCGCGGCTCGGAATGGGCTCGGGGGGAGCCCGGGCGGCTCCGTCCCGTAGAGCCCGCTCCGCTGCGGCACCGGGAGAAACTTCGGGGAGTGCGGGCGGGCACTTACCGTGCGGCGGGACGGGAGCGGAGCGGGGTCTGCGGGGGGAGGGGGCTCGGAGCGGGGCGGGGCGGGCGGGGAGAGGAGCTCGGTGCGGTCGGTGCGGTGCGGGCGGAGCGGAGCGCGGTGCGGTCGGTGCGGGGCAGGCGGCGGGACCTGCGCGGCGCTGCGGCAGCTCCGGCCCCTCCGGGCTCGCGTGCGGCGGCTCCGAGAACCTCCGCCCGCCGCCCGGAGACCCCGCCCGCGGCCCTGCCTACACACAGCACACCCCCCACCCGACCCACGCGGGGCGCCGACCGGGGGTCGTGCGGGAGAGGCAGAGCCCGCGGGGCTCCCGGCACCGGGCATCCCCTCACCGGGGTCACTTCGCACCGGGCATCCACCCGTCGGGGCTCCTTCGCACCGGGCATCCCTCACCGGGGTCACCTCGCACCGAGCATCCCTCACCGGGGTCACCTCACACCAAACGTCCCTCACCGGGGTCACCTCGTACTGGGCATCCCTCACTGGGGTCACCTCACACTGAACATCCCTCACCGGGGTCACCTCACACCGGGCATCCCTCACTGGGGTCACCTCACACCAAACATCCCTCACTGGGGTCACCTCACACCGGGCAGTTCACTCCAGCACCGGGCACACCTTATTGAGGTCACCTCACACAGAAGCACCAGCACCGACTCCACAGCCCTGACACCCGGGACTGCCACTGGGCACCTCACACCAGCACCGGGCACCCACACCGGGCACCAGGCACAGGCACTGAGCACCAGGGACAGGCACTGGGCACACTTCCTCGGGGACACCCCACACTGTGCCCCAGCACCAGGCACAAGGCACTGGGCAGCCCTCACTGAGGTCACATCACACGAGGCACCAGCACCGGGCACAGACACCAGAGCACCTCATACCAGGCACTGATACCGGGCACCAACACCAAACACCACTCACTGGGGTGACCTCACACCTGCCACCTCACACTGGGCAGCCCTTATCAATCACCTCACCCACACCCCCAAACATGGGATTGCCTCTGAATGGGAGATGAGGGTTTGATGGGTGGAGATGCAACAGACAAAGGGTGGACTGGAAGGACATGTCCACAGAGTTACAGCCAACATCTGGATGTCCACATGGAAACCGTCAAGGAGCAGTGACCTGCAAGGGTCGGTACTGATAAATATCTTCATCAATGACAGGGTCAGAGATCAAGGGCACCCTCAGCAAGTTTGTGGGTGACACCAAGCTGACTAGTGCAGTGACATGCTGGAGGGAAGGGATGGCATCCAGAGGAACCTGGACAGGCTGGAGGGGTGGGACCATGGGAAGCTCATGAAGTTCCAGAAGGTCAAGTGCAAGGTGCTGCACCTGGATCAGTACAACCTCCACTATCAGTACTACCTGGAGGATCGATAGAAGGAGGGAGGGAGGGAAGGAGGGAGGGAGAGAGGGAGGGATGGACAGACGGACGGAGGGACGGACAGAAGGACGGACGGAGGGACAGAGGGAGGGAGACCAGTCCTGTGGAGGAGAACTTGCAGATACTGATAGGTGATGAACTGGTCATGCCCCAACCATGTATGCTGGGACCCAGAAACCCCCCACATCCTGGGTTCATCCTCACAACATGGGCAGTAGGTGAAGGGGGGATTCTGTCTCTCTGCTCTGCTAAGGTGAAACTCCACCTGCAGAGCTGCTTCCAGCTCTGGGGCACCAACAGAAGAAGGACAAAGAGCTGCTGGAGAGTGTTCTGAGGAGGCCACAGAAATGCTCTGAGGGCTTGATCCCCTCCGGTCTGGAGACAGACTGGGAGAGCTGGAGGTGTTCAGTCTGGAGAAGAGAAGGCTCCAGGGAGACCTTACAGCTCATTCTGGTGCCTAAAGAGGCTCCAAGAAGGCTGGAGAGGGACTTTGGACAAGGGTCTGCAGTGACAGGACAAGGGGGAATGGCTTCTCACTTGCAGAGGACAGCATTAGATGGGATGTTGGGAAAAAAGCTGGGAGGGTGGTGAGGCCCTGGCACAGGTTGCCCAGAGAATCTGTGGCTGTTCCATCCCTGGAAGTGTCCAAGATCAGGTCAGATGGGGCTCAAAGCAACCCGGGCTAGTGGAACTACATGATAGAGGGTTGGAATAAGGTGGTCTTGAAGGCTCCTTGCAACCCAAACCATTCTGTGGGTCTGTGCAGGAAGGGCTGCATGTTCCTGGGAGGGAGGTGCTGTTGGCACACAGGCTGTGGGTCACCTTGGGAGGAGCTGCTGGTTCCTGCTGTACCTACACTGGGTGCTGCTGTACCTGGACTGGGGTTTGTAACCGCAGGGTGCTGCTGCACATGCCAGGAGCTGTGCCCAAGGGATGCTGTGCCCAAGGGATGCAGTGCCCAGTGGCTGTGCCTGCACACCTGGCAGTGTCATACATAGTACCTGGCAGGTGCTACTGAACATCCTGGGTGCTGTATATTCATGGTGGATGCACCAGATATGTCCAGGTGCTGCCGGGATTCCTGTGCCCTGCAGGTCCCCTTCTCAGCCCTCCCACCCCTGCACCAGCCCCACCCAAACCAGAGAGACACCCAGGAGCTCCCACTGGATACTGAGAGCAGGGGAAGGGACCTACACGGGAGACAAATCCCCACTGCAGCACCCATGGGTCCTGGTTGCCTGAGCCGAAGGGACCCTCCCCTGCCCACCACCCTTGAAACGTGTGGCTGATTTTCCCCAAATACAGGTGTCCGTCTGGAATCAAAGCATCAGCATCATCCCGGTGTGGTCCTTCTGCATCCTCCCCCATGCACCGATTCCTCTGGCTCGCTGGCTCTGTGTCATGGCAATTCTCGTGAAGTCACGATGCGTGGGACCCTTCTGCTGCTCTCCTGCCTCCTCTCCTGCCTGCTCTGCTGCCCGCACAGGGTCGGGAGCAAGCACAGATTGGGATGCACGCACAGGGCACATCTCAGAGGTTGAGGGGTCGGGGGTCCCCTAAACCAATCCCTCTCTCCGCGTTCGGGATCGCACCCACAGTCAGGAACTCGTTCGGGATCGCACCCATCCTAAGGAACTCGCCCTGCGGGAGGAGCAGCAGCCGATGGGAAGAGCCCTCTCCTGGCCCTGGATCCGCCACTGCAGCCTCTTGGAGCTCATCACCACCTCCTCATTAATTAACGGCCCCAGCATCGCTCTCCGGAGGGGAGAACAAATTTGGAGACGCCGCGAGAAGACCGGGCTCTCCCTGGCCCCTTCATCCTCCCCCCGTGCTCTGCCCTGCAAGTCAGGGGAACTGTCCCTGCACGAGGGACACTGTCCCACCTCTGTCCCACCTCTGTCCCACCTCTGTCCCCCTGTGCTGAGGTGGCATCTGTCACCACTGTGTTCTTTCAAACAGGAGACGGTTTTCAGACCCCGTGAAGCAAAAGGGGCACAGGGGATGGCCACCTACCCTGAGCCCTTCTTCCCTGCCTGCTTACCCCTCCTGTCCCAGGAGAGAGATCTCCTGCTTTCCATGTCTTGCAGAACTGCCGGGATTCCAAACCCTGAGCATTTCTGCCCACCTCAGACTTTACAGGAGTGTGACCTTGGGAGAGGGGTCCCCAGTCCCCAGAACCGCTCCCAGCATCCTGCTAAACAGCCGAGATTTCAACCCAGCAGCGTTTCTACCAAGCCCCCTTTCCAGATTTTGCAGGAAGGCAACTACCAATGACAAGGGTTGGAGACCCTCTGCTCTGGAGACAGGCTGGGGGAGCTGGGAGTGTTCAGTCTGGAGATAAGGCTCCAGGGAGACCTGAGAGCCCCTTCCAGAGCCTAAAGGAGTGACAGGGGAATGGCTTCCCCCTGCCAGAGGGCAGGGTTAGATCAGTTACCAGGAAATCCTTCCCTGAAAGGGTGGGTAGGCCCTGGCATGGGTTGCCCAGAGGAGCTGTGGCTGCCCCATCCCTGGAAGGGTCCCAAGTCAGGTTGGATAGGGCTTGGAGCAACCTGGGCTGGTGGAAGGTGTCCCTGCCCATGGCAGGGTGGTGGGATGGGATGAGCTTTAAGGTCCCTTCCATCCCAAACCATGCCATGATTCTATGATGTGCAGCGGCACCCCAGCCCTCCCCTCTCCCACAGACACAGGACGAGGAGCCAGCGGTACAGGAGATCACTTTATTGAATCCAATGGTGTTAGACAGACGACCGAGAAGAGACATGCCAGTTGGTGCGGGCGGCGTGGGCAGCAGGAGCTGACTTGGTGCAGGGCTGGATTTGTTTCTGTCTTTTCGGAATATCCTCAAGCCTTTTCCTGGCTTCCTTTTATGCTTCTTTTAAAATTTCTTTGAAGTAAAAACAACTAATCGTGGAAAGAGTCCAGATGGTGTTTGTTTGTTCCCTATGATTGTTCCCGCAGCTATGTACAACGTGGGGCTGGGTCTCAACATCAGGTATAAAATGGAGCGAGTTTACAAACGTGGAGGGTGCAAGGAAAAAGCAAAGACAGACAGGCGAGAGCAGTAGAAATCTGGACCAAAATCTTAAAGAGGAATTTAAAAAGTGCTATAAAACCCCTCGGCAGGAATACCATGCAGTTAAGAAACACAAAACCCAGTCAATTACACAGATCATCTAAAACAGGAATTTGTCCGTTTCATCTTTTATTTAATTAAAAAAAGGTTGTTTGTGTTTAATAGAAAAAAGCTAAAATTGTAAGGTTCAGGCCACCGGGCAGCAGCAGCTCGAGGGGGAAGGAGGGTGAGGCGCTGGTGTCGCCCACCTCCAGCCCCTCAGGGGGGCTCCCAGGGGACACGGGCACCTTTGGGGGCAACTGGCACCTTTGAAAGTGGCAGGTACCCTTGGGGAGGGGGTGATGCGCACCTTTGGGGGCAACTGGCACCTTTGGAGGTGGCAGGCACCCTTGGGGGGTGATGGACACCCCTGGGGGCAGCAGGCACCTTTGGGGACAAGAGGCACCTTTGTGGGTGACCAGCTCCTTTGGGGGTGACAGGCACCACTGGGGGCAGCAGGCACCCCCTTTGGGGACAAGGGGCACCCTTGGGGAGTGACAAGTTCCTCCGGAGGTGATGGACACCCTTGGAGGTGGCAGGGGGATGAATTAGTGCAATCCTTGGACCCTTTCCCTGGGGACAGAGGGGCTCAGCCCACAGCCAGGCGTTGGTCCCCAGGCCCCCAGACAGCTGCCAGGCTTGGGGACAGGAGGTGCTCGGTGTAAACCAGGAGGAATCCATCAGGACCTGGCCATCCCAGCCAGACAAGCCCAGCCAAGCCTCACCCACCATGCCTATCCCGAGACCCACCTGCTTCCCTTTCCCTTCCCTTGGAGATTCCTCCTGGATCAGAGCCCAACATGTCACCTACCTCCAGCTGCCCAGCCTGAGGGGCACCCCAGATCTGGGTAGGGACAGGACAAACCTGCAGGACACAGGCTGGGGGACACCTAGCAGCTACGGGGCGGGGGGGCAGTTTGGTCAGCATTTTGGTGGCTCCCTGGGGGTATCAGAAAAGAAAAGAAGCCCAGGCAAGGCTGCCCCTCCTCCCATGGAACTCCTCAGGGCACCCGGGCACAGAACAGCCCCCAAAGGTGCATCGTGTCCTTCCCACCCCGGGCACCAGAGCCCCGAGGAGGGCACGAGGGGCTGGAGGGGACAGACAGGTCCCCACCGCTGGCCTCGAGTGGCTGCTGAGCCGGTGTCTCGTACAATCAGAAAAGAAGTCAGCACAGCACAGTCATCACAGAGTACAAAAAAAACCCAAACCCAGGGACGAGGCGCAGGGCCGGGCCCCCCCCAACCCACACAGGGCGTTCCACGACGGATCTATGTACAGCGAGTCCTCGGCCGACAGCGGCAACACAAGAGAAGGCGAACAGAAAGCCCTAACGCCCAAGCCAGCGTGGGGAGGGGGTCCCAGGAGACCCCCGCGGGAAGGGGCCGGGCTGGCCGGCCCCGGGGGCAGCGGGAGGCTGTGGGACAGACGGAGGAGTGAGCACCATGGGGCGGCGAGGTGGGACGCACCGTCCGAGAGCACCGAGGGCAGAGGGGGCGGCTGCCTCGAGGGCACCGCGGGAGATGCCCATTCCAGAGGGGTGTGAGGCGTCCCTGAAGGCCACACCAGCCACGGCACAGGGGTCTGAGGCTGCCCAGTCCCCAGCCTGGCAGGGTTTGGGGACAGGGTAGGCTTGGTAGACCTGGCCCTGGGGTCACCTTTCCCCAGACGTGTCTCCAGGGCCCCAGTTGACTGTTGGGGCTGAGCTGGAGGGCAGCGGGGAGGAGGAGGAGGAGGCCCCCAGAGCCCAGGTGGGCACAGGAGGGGGTGCTGATACGCAGGACACCCCACAGCCATGGCTGGGGACAAGCCAACAAGGGGTGCTGCAAGCAGCAGCTTGGTCAGTACCAGCATCCCTGTCCCATCCCAGCCAACCTAGCTTTGGGGACAATCAGAGGACAATGGAGCTGGAACAGGCTGTGACAGCACTATCCCAAGCCCCACGTGCCCCCTTCCCGCATGGCTGGGCATTAAGGCACCACAGCAGCACCAGGGCTGACCCACTCCATGCAGGAGCCTGGCCTGTGACACCGCTGGGTAAGGCCAGGGGGACACATGGCAGCACCAGGTGTCCCCAGACCGACACAGGGCACAGCAGAACCTTGCCAGGCTGCAGGAGGGCACAGGGCTGGGAGAAGTGGGCACCACGGGGAGCAACCCCAGGCTCATCAATCCACATCCCCAGGCCTGGCAGCACCGAGGGGATGGGGGGCAGATTGTGCCTCCCAGCACCAAGGGGATAGGAATGGCATCTGGGTGCCCAGGGATGGGGCAGCAGCAGCCTCCCCCTACCCCAGTACCTCAGGGAGGAGATGCCCCATGGCGTGTTGGCCTGGCAGACACCCTGTCTCCTTGCCCTGTGCCTTTGGCAAGGAGGGAGTGGCCAGGTGAGGGGCTGCTCTGGGAGCATCCCACTGCCACCGGCCACCAAGTCCCCCCCCCTGCCAAGCTGTGTGGCCCCAGGAGGTGGGTTCAGGGACTGGAGATAGTCCAGTGAGCACCAGTTTTGTAACAGAGGTGGTTTGAGTGGTGAAACCAACAGCTGCAAAGAAACTGAAGGGGAAGGGCGCTGCTGCCAGGGAAGTGGTGGGCACCAGGCCACGGGCTCCAGGCCAGGAGAGCGAAGAACCAGAACAAAAAAAGGGACCAAAGCAAAGTCTGGACTCGGCCAAAGGAAAAGGGGAAGGGGGAAAACCAAATAAAATAACCAAAGCAGGGTTTATTGGGCTGTCCTCGGTGCAGTGGCTGCCACGCAGGTGGAACCTACAGGCAGCGGTGAGAGCCAGCACGAGGCAGGAGCTCCCTCGGCTGCAGCTCCCTCGGCTTTGCCTGGTGGGTGCAGAGGGAGCCAGAGCCCCTCATGCCCACGCTCTTGTCCTGCTGCGCCCCCCAGCTTTGGCCCAGGTGGCTCCCACGGGGTCCCTGCCCCACGCAGGGGCCTTCCTGCAGCTCCCGGGAGCGGGGGTTCGGCCGCGGCGGGCGCCCTGGCCCCAAAGCCCGAGAGTTTGTAATAGAGACAGAAAAAACCAAGAAGAGAAACCACGATTCTCCTACCCCCAGGGTTGGGAGGGGAGATTGCACCTCGTGCTCTCCCATGGATGAGCCGAGTTTCCCCATGCTCCGCCGGGACACGCCGGAGCCCTGCTCCTCTCTGCTTGCTTGCCAGCCCTGCGCTCCTGGATGCCAAAGGAAAAGGAGAGCAGCCCAGCAGGAGCGGTGGCTGGCAGCTCCCCTCTGCCTGGGCTGGCATGTCCGGGCCTCACAGAGTCGACTGCAGGTCGGGGTCCACCATGGTCTCACGGTCTGGAGACTCGATGTAGTTGGCGGCTTCCTGGAGCTTGAGCAGCATGGCCATCTGTGGGGACACGAGTGTGGCACGAGCCCGAAGGGGACAGGAGGCCCACGGGTGCCTGGGGAGGCCACTTGACCCTCCTTGCCATCCCACACAAATGACCCATCCTAGGAAGCTCCTTAGAGGGTAAAGTAAATCCCAGAGATGCTGCAAAATACCCCCCATACACCAGGATCCAGCCTCAGCCAGGCTGGGATGCTCGAGGCTCAGCGTGCCAAAGCAGCATCAGCTGGCATCACCTGTGGCAACCAGTCAGCCAGCCAGCAGCCCCTCCAGGTGACACGCCAGGACACGTATGAGCACATGTGTGTCCGTGTGTGGCTCTGCATGTGGACACAATGCCTTGTGGAGTGTCACATCGTGCCCATTCACTGGCACATCACCACATGCCCTGGTGTGCAGCCCACCTGCCACTGCCACCACCCTGGGAGTGCAAAGTGCTTCTGCATCCCCAAATTGGGCTTTTTACACTGCAAATTAACTGGCAAAGCAAAGCTCCACCCTGCTCTGCCCCCTCCAGCAGCTCCCCCAGCCCACTGGTGGTGCCCAGCGTACCAGTGGGTCCGAGTCCAGGGAGCTGGGCGTCGTGTCCTTGACCGTGCGCTCCTCAGGGGGGGACACGGCGCTGTGGGGCCTGATGGTGGGTGGGGGCAGGTGGTACAGCTTGGACTGGTCCTGCTGTGCTGATGGCCAGGGCAGGGTGTCCCGCACCCACTCCACGGGGTCCTCCCAGGCTGCCTTCTGCCCATGGACCTGTGGCAGGGAGAAAGTGGCAGCTGCCTCCTCAGCACATGCAAGAGCTGGTGACATGGCACCCTGAGCCCCCCAGGACGGTGCTATGTCCCACAGCAGGCACATGGCAGGGACTGACAGAGCTGTCACCTGCACCCACAGTTCCAGTGCCTCCCCTCTACCCACCCGTGGCTGCACCAGCGTGCCCCCACACTCATTTGTGTTCCCACACGCCAGCAGCACTGGGTACCTTGAGCCCATCTTTCGCCCCCTCCTGCAGGTAAGGGATGATGGAGTTGTTCCACAGGTCGATGAACCAAGTCCGGAAATCCTCAATTCCAATGGGGCAGGACAGAAAGAAGCAGGGACCTGCAGGGGGAAGGCAGGCAGTGCAAATGGGAGGTGGGTCCCACTGCTCCAGTCACTGGCTCCATGTCTCACAGCACCAAGGTGGGCACACCTGGCTGGCAGAGTGCTCTGGGAGCAGTGTCTGTGCAGCATCCCCCTGGCACAGTGGGCAGGTATCTCCCAGACAAGAAATGAGGCTGCCAAGTTCAATCTATCCCCCAAAAACATGGTGAAACATGGGGGATCCACCCACAGAAACACAGCTACTCTGTGCTCCTCTGCTCCCAGGGTGGCTGACACACCAGGGACAGCTCTCACAGGAACGAAAGCCACCCACGGAAGAGCAACACTTGTGTGGGTCACCCACCAGCTGTGGTTGTGTGGGACCAGGGGGCACAGGGAGCACGTCAGCCCCCTGAGCTCCTCTGGGAGGGTTTGGCCCCAGTCCCTGGGGGCTCCAAGCAAAGGGGGGTGAGGAAAGGCCATACCGATGAGGAAGTCTGATGTGCTGTGTTTCTCCAGGAAGGTGTGCAAGTGGTACCAGAGCTTGGGCACCCAGTCCAGCACTCGCAGCAGCTCCTCCTTGTTGGCATTGACGTCTGTGTCTGACTCCAGCAGCTTTCGCCGCAGGTAGCGCACCAGGAAGCCATTGGCTGGCTCCACGTTGTTGGAGAAGGTCAGCATCCTGGGGGAAGGACTCAGGTGGTCAGGGCTGGGCCTCCACACAAGTTGCCCTACTCCCCAGCACCCTCACACCCCTACTCTGCATGTGCCCGAGGCTGGGGAATCAGGGCCTGCTGGGATGGCAGGGGCAGGCTTGGGATTCAGTCCTCCCCCCAGCCATAGGATGTGACTCCAGAACTGCCCAGGGTTCAGTGATGGCTTCTGTCCCCCACAACTCCACAGGGATGGTCACCAGGGAGATATGATTCCCACCTGAAGCTGAGATGGAGGCCGTGGTTTGGGGTCATCTTCACAGGCTGGTTGGTGGTCCCGATGATGTAGGGGCTGAGTGAGTGGCAGACAAGACCCATGAGAAAAAGCCTCTGCATCACTCCTGCCTGTGGCAGAGCTGATCTGGACACAGCCCAGGGACCACGCCAGGAGCAGCTGGGAGCACATGTGTGCCCGGGGGGCTACACTGGAGGGGTGCTGGGGCTCTCACCATTTGTGGTACTTGCAGGTGAGCGCGCCGTTGACGAGCTCGCTGATGGAGCCTGCCTCGCTGAGGTCGTCCAGGAGGATCACCAGCGGCACGTCCGCCGTGCCCGTCTCCCGGTCGATCTGGTTGGCCAGGTTGGACAGGTACAGCTGCAGGTCCTGCAATGAACGGGCCGGGTGTCAGGTGTGGGGCCATGGCATGATGGCCATGGGGACCATGGCCCCAGCACAAAGCGGGGCACTGCTGCCCTCACCTTGCAGGACTGCTGGTGCATGTTGAAGGTGCTGACGATGCCCTCGGTGACATCCCGACCCGAGCGCTCCACCAGGTACTCGGCCAGGCGGTTGGTCAGGTAGGTCTTGCCGGTGCCGCTGGGTCCCGAGAGGATGAGGCGGCGGTGCTTCAGCAGGAGGCTGATGTAGTGCTGCATCATGGGCTTGGGGATCAGTGTCTCGAACACCAGGCTGTCCACGCACTTCTCCTTCAAGCCTGCGGGCAGGGGAGGGCTGAGGGTCCTGCTCACAAGCTGTGACACGGTGAGACAGCAGGGCCGTGGCACAGCAGCAGGGCCCCTCTGCCACACTGACCTTTGAGTGTCACCACGACGCTGGTCAGGCCCCGGCGGCACAGTGGCAGCTCCGGAGGCTCCGTGTCCAGCACCCGCTTGATGTGGCTGATGCTGTAGCCATAGACAGACTCAGTGCTGAGCCCCAGCGTGGATGCAGGATCCATCTTGGTGATGTAATCCTACGTGGAGAATGACAGGGCTGTCAGTGCCCCTGAGGGCTGGCAGAGAGCAGCTCCAAGAGAGCTGGAAGGACCTGGGCCAGGGAGCACCAGGCATGGTGGAGCAGTGTCAAAGGATGGGTACCCAAGAGGGCTCTTCATGCTCTTACCTTGAAGACCTGGCAGACAGCCTCATCCAGCATCTTCCAGTCCACCTTCCCACTCACCTTGGTCCAGCCCAGGAAAAACTCCTGCTGCTTGAGGTCCTAGAAGCCAAGGCAGTGGTGTGCAGTGTTGGAGTACCACGTCCAGCCCCTGAGAGGCATTCTCTGCCCCTTGGCCAGAGCCATGACACAGGGACAGGCCAGGGTGCCCACAGAGCCCACACTTACCCCCTTGATGATGTGCTGAGGTGGCATGCGCACCACAATCCGCAGCGTCAGCTCATCCTTCTGGGTGCCAGCACTGACAGCATCCATGGGGGACACATCTGGGGATGGAGCGGTGAGGCTGTGCCAGCAGGGAGAGCCCAGGCACCAGGCCTGGCTGTGCCCAGCCAGAGCCAAATCCTGCTGTGCCACCAGCAGCACAACAGATCCCCTGCTCAGTCCAGGTGAGCAGCAACACATTCCCACCACACACACCTCCCTGTCCCAGCCCTTCTCCATCTGCAAGCATCTCCCTCACCCCTACCTGTGTCCCCCAGGCTGGGGCTGAAGGCATGGCCAAGGGTGAGACCCAGGGAACGCCGCGGTGAAGAGGAGGCTGATGTGCTTGTGATATGGCTGGGAACAGAGCCTGGCACTGCCGAGGGCCCCGGGGCCACCTTGAGACGGTCGTTCTCAGCCTTCAGGAGATCCACCTCCAGCTGGGGGAGAAGCAAGTGGAGCACAGGGTGAGGAGCTGGATGCCAGCAGCACCCTGGGGTGCAGCACGGCTGTGGGGGCACAGGGACTGCAGGCACCTAGGTACTGACAGCAGCCGGGCTCTTGGCAGGGCTCCTCACCTGCATGTTGTGCATGGTCTCCCGCAGCTGCTCCAGCTGGTGGGCCGAGTTGAGGGCCTCCAGGCGGATGTCTGTCAGCTTCATCTCCTTCTCCCACAGCTCGGACCGCAGCTCAGATACCTCCTTCTTCTCTGGCTCACCCTCGCTGTGGGCTGGGAAGAGTCTGGGCCAAGGGAGAGACCAGGTCTTGCCCATGCCCATAATAGGAGCCTGCAGCCCCCACCATGGGTCCTCCCTGGCCCCACATACTCAGCCGTGTCGATGCCCACGGAGGAGGACGTGGAGGACTTGATGGAGGGCGAGGCAGTCTCTGTGGAGCCGTGCTGCAGCTTGGGGGAGGAGGGGGCCGATGAGTCTGGCGTGGCGATCTCCTCGATGTCAGAGTAGGATGAGGCTGACTTGGGGCCCTTTTTGATGCTGAAAGCCTTGTTGAAGGAGCTGCGTAGCTGCAGAAGAGGGAAATGTTCATGTTAGAGACAGCCTAACAATGCAGTCTCACAAGCAGAGATTTGGCCTGGTTCTGCCCTGTCTGCCCAGAACCCACAGACAGACTGAGCTGGGACCGGTGCCACCACACCCACTGGGACCAGTGCCACCACACCCACCACCAAGGCAGCACTGTGTCCCACCACCATGCTGGGGGAAGGTCCAGCCCAACCCTGCTCTGCTGACACAGCAGAAGGATGGAGTGCACAGCCCTTTGGGCAACACTTGTCCCAGCCTGGATGGCACCGGAGCCCCAAAGACTGGGACCCACATCCTGGTCACAAGGTCTCCTGACCCTGCTTCCCACCAGCACCCACACAGGGATGTTCAGGCACAGCACCAGCATCCCGGTTTGTCAGAATGGGTCGATCCATTCCCACATTCACCCCCCTACAGTCATCCCTGCAAGCAGTGTTCAGGGGGCTGTCCCTCACTCCAGCCTCTGCAGAGCCAGGGTCCTGTCCCACGCCTCCCTCTGCACCAAGAGCCCTGCTGGAAGCACAGAGGGGCAGCCAGCTCTCCGTGGGGTGCCCTGGGGTCCCGGCCGGGCATGCAGCATGCACACAGCACACACAGAGCACAGTGGGGTGAGCGGAGGGCTGAGGCCAGGGCGGGCAATGGACACTGCACAGGGACCAAACCACATCTGGGTCCCATCAGCCTGTGGAAGAGCAGTAGGACAGGCATCCCAAGCTCGCACCGTGACCCCTGGAGCACCAGGGTCTGCTCTGAGGGGAGCTGAGAGGAAGAAGGGATGGAGAACACACAGGATCCATCCCAAGCTCCACAGCCACCTGGCAGGCTGCTTTGGTGTGTCCCCAAAAGCAAAAGTGTTGCATTTCAGGGTAAAAACTGGGTAACCAGCTCTGCTGATGGTGGAACCAGGGGAGTGCTGGGACCCACATGGGTGCTGGCAGGGACAGAGCCACTCGGGACCACATCAGGCAGCCCTGAAGATGCAGAGATGGTCAGCACCACACCCCAGTGCCCCCAGTGCCAAAGGCAGGGCTGCAGGGAGGTTCCCAATCCCAAAAGATCCAGTTACAGATAGTCAGGAGAGTGCCTGCCGTCCCTGGGCAAGAAGGGGGCTGTCCCCACAAAGGGAACAGGTCCCATCTGAGCTCTTCCTGCTGCCTCCAGGCAGTTCAAACACTTCTTGTGGCTGCATATTTGGCCTTAACAACCAAGGAAGCAGGCAAGGTGGGCACAGCCCGGCTGGGGACCCGGGATGGCCTGTGTTGGAGTTAGTGCTAGTGGGATGGATGGGATGGGGAGTGTATGAGCACTGTCCCATGAAATGGAGCAAGGGCCCGGGCCGGGCACAGCGTGTGGTGGAGGGCACGGCGTGGGACTTACCTCGTACACCTGGAAAAAAAGGGTTGAGGTCAGCATAGGGGGAGAGAAACAAAACAAAGCAAGACTTAATCACACATCCAGCTTGGAGCTGCGTGATGCAGGGAAGGGGCTGCCTGGCCGAGGTGTCCAGCCCCCCACACTGCCAGAGCCTGCAGGCAGACGGTGACATAGGGGAAAACACAAGGAAGCAGGCGTGCAGGGCCAGGGCTGGGAAAACTCCCAGAGGGGCAGGAGAACTCCCAGCCAACATGTCCATGGGGGTGACAAACTCCTCACCACTGCTGTCCCCAGGGGCCAGAGGGGACCAACACCATGAGGGCAAGGCAGGCAGATCGAGTTTGTGGGGCTCCCCAAGCCCTGAGCCTCGTGCCAGCGCCTTGTCCAACCTACCCAGCTCTTCTTCTTCTTCTTCTTGGCGTCGGCGTCCTTGCTGCTGCCGATGCTGGAGTGGCTGGTGATGCTGTTGAGGCTGGAGATGCTGTCAGAGGAGTTCTGCCGCTTGATGCGCAGCTCTGGGGTCAGCCAGAGAAGTGGGAGAGATCAGGAAAGGAGGGATCAGTCACCTGCAACTGCCCCAATGCCAGAGCATCCTGCACTCCCCTCCCTGCACCCTCCTCCCACCCAACACCTTCTGAGCTCTGTTCATAATGATGACATGGGGCTCAGACACCACATGGGCATTACCTCAAACCCCACAGATACACCCAGAGCACACATTGTCCTGCTGCTGTCCCAGACCACCTCTCTGCCAGCACCTTCGCACACTCACATGGGGGTTTTGGGGCTAGAAACAGCATTTATGGGAACAAAGCTAAGATCAGCAGCCAAAATTGGCTGTGAGAAAGGGCCTGGCAAGGATGTGTCCTGGGAAGGATGACCACCCCATTCTCCTACACACTAGCACAGAGACCTGCTGTGCTGACAGCTCTGGCTGTCCAATTCTGCCTTCAGATGCTCAGGGGTCTCAGGTGGGGAAGAATTGCTGCCCAGGGGATCCTGCCTCCTTGTGAGCTTCACCCATGAGTGAGTGTGCCCCAGGGCCCTGTGCCAGCCCCAGGAGCAGCCCAGCTCAAGAAGGGCTGCATCCCTGTGGTGAGGGGCTGCAGCATCATGCCTTACCTTTGGGGGTGACATCAGTGCCATTCAGGGCACCCTGGATCACAGCTTGGGCCTCTGAGTTCTTCTTCTTCAGGAAGTCAATGGTCTCTCGCAGGTCCAGCAGCTCTGTGTCCTGGAAGAGCAGAGTCAGGAACCATGGAGTGCATCCAGATGGTGCAGGGCCCACCCCAAGAGCACCCTTGGGACACTTATTGCCTCAGCATCAACCAAGGTGAGCACCTGCCCACCCCATGAGCCCCATCAGTGCCCACTGAGCACCCACCTTCTCCTCAGCAGTCTCGGCCAGGTGCCGCAGGCGGGATGTCATGCTCACCAGGCTCTGCTCAAAGGCTGCTACCAGGTTGGCCTGGGAGAAGTGGAGAAACAGGTGAACACCCACATTTGGGTGCTGGCTCAGCACCCACTGCCAGGAGTGGGATGCAAGAAGCTGAAGGGGGAAAGCAGGACTCCCATGGGCACATCCAGCACCAGCCCTGTGCCCTGGAGGGACGGAGCAGTGTGTCCTGCAGTGCCTCCCGGGGGGACTCACGTTAGCAGACAGCTGGGACGTCAGCGTGGCCACCTTCTCCTGTGAGGACTCCAGCTCACGGCGCAGCTTCCGGATTTGCTGTGGGGAGAGGGCAGAGGGATGAGAGGGGCCAGGAGATCACCCTTGCTGGGGGCACAAGTGAGCATGAGCAGAGGGTGCGGGCTCACCTCAGACTGCATCTTCTCCTCAGCCTGGCAGCATGAGAGCAGAGAGAGACAGACAGACAGAGGCAGGCAGTCAGAGGGGCAGCGAGGCAAGGACAGGCTTGGCACCAGGCAGAGGCATGCACAGAGCCCCCCCCCGATCCCACCCACACCCCCCAGCCATGCACAAAGCAGCACAGCAGCACGGAGGCAGCTCTTACGGAGGAGTAGGTGGAGGATGCGCTGGACGCCAGGGACAGCACTGATCCGTGAACTGCAACAGAGGAAAACCCAGGGTGTCAGGGTGCCCTGGCCAGTGGCACCCCAGGGGCTGCAGGTCAGGGCACAGCAGAGCGCAGGGGACAGGGCTCTCAGTGGTGGGGGGCTCCGAGAGGTTCTAGGGGAGGCACAGGGTGGGATGGCAGCTACTCAGCACTGGCCATTTCTCGGTGCGTGGCTGCTGAACTGCCTGGTAACTTGCAGGGAACACCCTCCATGTGCACCCTCCTCTCTGGCTGAGCTCGGGGGCTCTGCCACCCTCCCTGGCTGCTTGAGTTGCCTCCTCACCAGTACCACAGCACCCTGGGGCCAATCCAGGGACACTGGACACCCACAAGGGTCAGGGTGGACCGTGGCCCAGGGCAAACACCAGCACAGAAGAGTCCATCAGGCCCTTTAGGGCTGCTGTCCCTGCTCTGATGCCAAGGACAGGATGCACTGACCCATCCAATAGTGCTGTAGCACCAGTAGGAAGGGAGAAGTGTGCAGGGAGCCCCACCACGCCCCTGGAGCCTCCTCTGCCTGGGCAGGAGCGCAGCACAGTCTCACCATCGTCCACAGGGTCCCGGAAAGACCCCGAGCGGATCATGCCTTTGGGCTTGTCAGCCAGGGAGAGGGTGCTGCCCATCTGGGAGGTGCTGTACAGCTCGAAGGTGGAGTCGTGGGTGGGGATGCTGTTGGAGCGGGTGATCCGCGGGGTTGCGGTGGCAGTGGGGCTCACTGCAAGGAGAAAGCGGGGAGGAAGCAGGGTCAGAGTCACACTGGGGACCAGGGACTGGGATGGGGAAGCAGGGTTGGGAGCAATCCATGAGAACTGGGAGGCAGTGAGGAAGCAGGGATCATGGTCCCAAAGCAGGGAGGGGCTGGGGGAAAGCTGAGGCAGATTGATGCTGGGAAGACCTGGACACCAGCAGCAAGGTAACCACAGGGCTGAGAAACAAATCCATTGCCCCAGGGCCAGGTGGGCACCACCACACCAGAAACCATCACCTGCAGGTGCAGGAGTGGAGCCTGTTGCCCCAACCTGTCTGCCTGGACCACCCAAACTCTCCAGGAGCATGCAGATCCTGGTGAGAGCAGGGCAGGGCTCACCCCTTTCCACATCACGTACCCCCAGAGGAGCAGGGACCACGGCCTGAGCCCCGAAGGTGAATGAGATGCCCTGAAGCAGAGGTGATGGACATTCCTGGTCCCACCCCAGGACCAAAACCACCAAGCACCGGGTGTCGAGGGGGAGCAAGGAGAAAAGCAGCACCCAGGGAAGCACCAACACATCACACGGGGAGCAGGAGGGAAGGGGAGGGGGGCTGGCAGCGGCGGGCACTGACCGATGCTGGTGAGTGGACCCTTCCCAATCAGCGCCATGGGGAGGGCAGAGGGCGAGGGCAGCTCCTGCTGCTCATCAGACTCGGGAAGCCCACTGACAGCATGCGAGTGGCGTCGCTCCTTGGCCTCCTCCTGGGAGTGGAGCTGGTACCTTGAGAGCCACAGATAGGCATGGTGAGATCGACCAGCACCGTCCCACATCCTGCCCAACATGCTGTGGCCCAGCCTGCCCAGCTCGGGGGCACTGCCCTGGAAAGCTCCATGTACCCTCCCTCCCTCCCTCCCTCCCTTCCTCCCTCCCTCCCTCCCCAGCACCATCCAAAAGTGACTTGAGCTCTTTTACCTCAACCCTTTCTTGGGCAGGGTGTTCCTGTCACGGTTGGCACTGGAAGGGAAGGTAAAGTCAGTGACATCCCTGCACAGATGAGGGAAGGAGGCATGGCAATTGAGCTGCAAGGACAGGGGGCTTTTCCTCCAAAGTGTTTGCAGGAAGAGGCTCTGAAGCAGGCAAAGGTCATGGCAGGACAGCAGGGATGAATCTGAGCCCATGGAGGTGCCCCAGAGATCCCACCCTCCTCCCAGCCATACCTGTCTAGATGTGTGAGCCGGGGGCTTCCACTCCAGCCCAGCTCTCCTGACTCCTCCTCCTCCTCCTCCTCTGTGCTGGCAGGGGGTGCAGCAGCAGGGGTGGGGGTGGTGGTGCTGCCCCCTGAAAAGGCACTGGGCAGGCTCATGGGCATCTGCAGGGACTCCATGCTGCGGTGCAGGCCGGAGAGCTTGGGGTACATCCTGCCCTCCTTGGGGACGCTGAAGCCACCCATGAGCTCCAGGCCCTGGGAGAAGCTGGCCGAGTTGATGTTGAGGATGGGGGCAGGGCTGGGGCTGAAGCAGGGTGCCAGGTGCCCGCCAGACGGGTGCAGGTCCTGGAGCTTGGCAGTGTGAGGGGGGTGCAGCTCACTGGAGGAAGGCAAGTCCAGGCTGTTGGAGTTGACTTTGTCCAAATTGGCCAGCGAGGGAGGCTTCACGTAGGTCTTGGCAGCCGTTCTGGAGGGGGAAAATGGGTAAGCAAACAGGTGAGACTCAGGTGCTGGTGTTGGGCACAGCTGTGCCAGGCATCCGCTGCCCTCAGAGGCGGAAGAACCATACCTGAGAGGTGTGGGGGGCAGCTCAGCCACCTTGGCCGCCGGCTGGAGGTTGGCCTGGGCTTTCGGGGTGCTCTCTGGCGAGCTGACACTCTTCACTGTCCCACACTCAGAGTCAAGTGCCACCGCCTTGGCCTTGGCCTTCTCCTTCTCACGGTCCGTCTGGTTCACAGGGGCCGGTGTCCCGCGGCCGGCGCCGACCTTGGAGGGCTCCTTGAGCCGCGACACCGAGATGCCACCCTGCTTGGTGCTCAGCAGGCTGGGGTCTATGCTGCTGCTGACCGGCCGGGCTGCGCTGCGGCCGCCGGTCACGCTCATGGAGCTCGACTTGGCCGGCCGGGGCAGGCTGCGGTACTGGATGTTGGTGCGAGCCCCCGGCGCCAGGAATCCGGGCTCGGCTGCGTTGGAGACATCCAGGCTTGTTTTCCTCCCACTGACCGGCTTGACAGGGATGCCAGAGCTCTTCTGGATCTTGCCGAGCGTGGCCGAGCCCCCAGCCTGCATGACGGTGGCTGTGCCGGTGGCAGGAGCCGGTTTCTTGTAGCCAAAGGAGCCGGAGGCCGAGGGCCGGGTGAGCCCCGACGGCGGCTTCTTGGCATCGGCAGCACGGTCACGGCCGGCGTCCGAGGAGGAGCGCTGCAGCCCCGTGCTCTTCACAGACAGCTTGCTCTTGTCAGTGGCTTTGGTCTCGGGCTTGCCTGGCAGCAGTGAAGGACAGGTTAGTGTCCCGGAAGGCTCTGGGGACATTTGGGAGAGAACTAGTCCAGACAGGACATGGGCACCGGAGATAAAGGGATGTGATGGAGAATGGACATGCCAGGTGTACCCAGTGAGCCACCGGCCTGGCATGTGCACATGAGGCCATGGGGCAGGTACAGACCCCCAGCCCGCCTGCAGGGACACAGAGCACTCCAGCCTCCCTCTCCAGCCCACACCCAGCTCCAGGGTCTGAGCACATCCACAGGGCATCCCGTGGCCAATGTGTTCAGGAAGGCACACAAAGACATCCCCCAATCTTTTCTCTACTGGACAAGCTGGACCCTGCCCACACTGGGTCTCACCTGCCACTTTGAGGGTGCTCTGGGCCGTGTGGGTGATGGGGGAGGTCACGGCTACTGGAGGGGTCTTGCCCTTCTTGAGGGAGCCCGGGGTGCCCAGGCTGACAGGCTTCTTCAGCTCGCCACCCTTGGGCCCCTCCTCACCGCCATCTGAGGGCTCCCGCCGCCACTTGGAGGAGCCATGCTCCATCTTGAGGCTGCTGCTGTCGTAGTCCAGCTTCTTGGGCGCCTTCTCCTCACCCTCACAGTACCAGCTGAGCCCACTCTCTGCCAGTGAGCGCTTCTCTGAGTCCGTGCGCAGCTGTGGGCAGGGCAGAGTCAGGGGCGCTCCTGGCACCCACCCCAAACCCATCCCCTGAAACCCAGCTGGGAGAAGGATGCACCAGACACCCCGTGCCGTGCCTGTTTTCCCACAGTGGCACCCTCCATGCCCTCTTTGCTGCTGAGGCAGTAGCACCAAGCAGGAACTGGTGTCAGGAAGGGTCGGGGTGCTGCTGGCACTTACTGCTATGGCCGAGTTCCTGCGTGAGGCCGTGGGGGTGGAGGGCAGGGAGTTGAGCGAGGAGCTGGCATTGAACTCCTCCGAGCTGAGATTGTCGGAGGCATCGCTGAGGCCGCTGCTGATGGAGCTGCTCTCATCCCAGCTGTGAGGGACAGACAGCATCAGACCCCTGCCCAGCCTGGTGGGTCCCACCACCTGCGGGATCAACCTGCTACAGGGGCTGCTGGGGCAAAACCCAGCTCTTGGCAGTGCCCAGGGACAAGGCACTCAGGGGTCATGACTGTCTCCAGCCCAGAGTGGCATGGGGTTGGGGTCCCACTGGCACACAAGCCCCAGTGACCCTACCTCTCCCCATTAACGCCCTCTGGGCGTTTTGGAGGGGATGAAGGGAATACCGGCACAGTGCAGGGAAGTCAGCACCCACACCACAGGGCTGGCAGCACTACAGCTGGCAACAAACCCCCTGAGACGTGCCCCACCAAGAGAGTTGGGACGGTTGGAAAGGGCAAGACCGCTGGAATAAACAAACCAGCTGCTCCTCAGCACCCACCCTTCCTTGGGTGGCCCCCATCCACCACACCCCACTCCCCGTCTCCAGCGCCCAGCAGCCACAGGCAGCAGGTCTGGGTGCCACTGCTATGTCGAGGTGGCTGCTCTGTGCTGGGGCTCAGCAGAGCGTGCACCACCCCATCTGCAGGGCCGTCAGTCAGCACCATGCCGGGGCAGCAGCTGCCCGGGTGCCCCATGGGCCCGGCGGGGCTGTGCCCACGGCGATCCAGCACAGACGGGCACGGTGCACCTTCCAGCAGGATGAGCACGGCCCCTTTCAGGTCAGCTGCTGAGTAGGTCAGTGAGAGCCTTCAAGAGGCTGTGAGAGGCTGGGGGAGACAACACTGGAACAGGTTGCCCAGAGCATCTGTGGCTGCCCCATCCCTGGAAGTGTTCAAGGCCAGGTTGGACAGGGTTTGAAGCAACCTGGTGTAGTGGAAAGTGTTCCTGATTCTGGCAGGGGGTGGAACAAGATGAGCTTTAAGGTCCCTTCCAAGCCAAACCATGCCATGATTCTGTGACAAGCTGAGGTCTAGCCACAGGGATCAGGGCTGGGGGGCTGCAGCCAGCCCCAGTCCCTGCTGGAGATACCCATTTCTCCACACTGGGGCCACAGAGGTACATGAGAAGCCCAGCAAACATCAGAGCCCCAGCAGCTGGTGAAGCAATACAGTGTCATTCAAGGGACACTCTGGGAAGAGCACGGTCGTGCCGAGGAGAGGGCACCTGTGCTAACTGCAGTGCCAGGGCACAAGAAACAGTCACCACCAACCCCTCCAGGATGCCCAATGCCCAAGATGGAGCAACACAGGCAGCTCCAGCACCCTATGACCAGCACTGTGTGTGCTGCTTTTTCCATCAGGGAAGAGACCAAGAGAGACTGGCCAGAGCCAGGACGGACAGAGCTCCCTGCATCCCTACAGCAGCTTCCTGGATAGAGCCCACAGGTGCTGCTGCCCAGGATGAGATTTCACTAGGACCATGTGCCCATGATGTACTGCTGAGTTGCTCAAATCAAAGCATCTCCCACCACCAGCCCTGTGCTGGGGATGACTTCCCACCAGGACAGAAATTCCCACCCCAGAGCCTGCAGCAAAGCTCCTCTCCCAGCAGGCAGTGCCAGGAGCAAGGCCAGGCTTCAGAGATCTGCATCCTGTGGGGACATGGCTGGGGCCACACAGGATGCTGGGTGTCTCAGCTTGGTTTTTGGGAACTGGCAGAGAAACCCCAAACACTCTCCCAAGCCATACATGGGGTGCCCCCACTGTCCTGGCTCCAAGTATCTAGAGAGCCACAAGGAAAGGGACACAGACTCAGGGGCTGGGAAGGGGCAGAAGGTGACCCCACATCCTCCATGGCAACCCCATGACAAGGAAGGACAACACAGCTGGTCACAGGTGACATCCCAAAACCACTCAAACCATCGGGTGAGGCCGGGGAGCCAGCTGTGTGCTGTGGAGGTGCCTCTGACTCTCTCATGGGGTACACAGCTGGCATGTTGAGGGATCCCCCAAACTGGCACGTGTATGCCATTGGCAGCACAGCAAGGAAAGCTCAACCACAGTACCACTGGCCCCTCGCCAACCACAAACTTCGGGAGCATGGCCGAGCCTTGGCACCCCGTGTGCCCAGCTAAACCCCCAAACGGGGGGGCAGCCATGTCGCAGTGTCACCCCGGAGGCAAAACTCACCCCTTGCTTTGTGCTCCGTTCCCTCCATCTTACCCAGAGCCATTCCCGGTTTTCTCAGCCGCGAATCCCCCCGCAGGCAGCCCCGCGGCAGCTCCGGGGAAGGGATGCTCAAGGGCAGCGCGTCCGTCCTGCCGCGCTCCGCGGCTCCGGCGGGCGGGCGGAACCCACCGGGGGCGGGATGACCCAGGCACGGCCCCGGGGGATGCGGACCCCGGCCCCAGCCCCAGCCCCGGCACGGAGGGGGCGGACGCACCGGCAGGGAGAGGAGGAAGGACCTGACCCGCGGCGCGGTGCCCAGGGATGCTCCGCTCCGCTCCGGCCGCGCCCCGGCTCGGAGCCCCCGCCCGGCATTCCCGGGATCAGCACGGCCGGCCGGGGGCACCGCATCGCCGGAGTCGGCACCGCATCCCCGGGGTCGGCACTGCATTCCCGGGAGCGCCATGGGGGCTCGGCCCCGCCGCGCCGCAGGTGCGGGGCGGAGGATGGGGGTGAGCGCAGGGGACCCGCCCCGATACCCCGATGCCCCCGACGCCCCGACGCCGCGGCCGCGCTGCCCCGACCCTCCTTCCTCCCCCCCGGCAGCCCGGCCGCGACCAAGCACCGCCCGCGGAGCGGCCCCCGGGCGCGGGGCGTGGTCTGGCGGGGCCGGGCTGCGGCCGCGCCCCTCCCGCGCGGTGCGGAGCGGAGCGCTGTCCGTGCGGTGCGGAGCGGAGCGGTGCGGTGCGGTACCTGCTGGCGAGGCGCGGGGCGCGGCGCGGCCTCCCCGCCCGCAGCATCGTGCTGCCCGCGGCCCCGACGGGCGGCCCGGAGGGGCGGGGGGCGCCGGGACCGCCCCGCTGCCCGCGCCTTAAAGCGGCAGCGCCACCGGGCCCCCCGCTCCGCCGTACCCCGCACCCTCCCCTAAACCTCGACCCCGTCGGGACGGGCGCGGGGTGCCGGCTCCCGGCCCCGCCCGCCCCTGCCCGCAGCGCCGCGGAGATGTCTCCACA
>JAWWEW010000073.1:727203-761774 GCA_035583185.1 Anabacerthia variegaticeps
AGGGTCAGCACTGGGTGAGGGAAGATGGATGAGGGGATGCACTGGATGAGGGGATGCACTGGGTGAGGAGATGCACTGGGTGAGGGGATGCACTGGATAGGGTGATGCACTGGATAAAGGGCTGCAATAGATGAGGGGATGCACTGGGTGAGGGGGGATGGATAAGGGGCTGCAGTGGATGAGGGGATGCACTGGCTGACAGGATGTGCTGGCTGAGGAGGGATGGGCGAGGGGTTCCACTGGGTGAGGGGCTGCACTGGATGGGGGGGGATGGATGAGGGGTTGTGCTAAGTGAGTGCTCCTGGCCAGCAAGGCACCTTGTCCCAGCTGGCTCTGGGTAGGAGTGGATGCGCCTGCCCTCCTGCCTTGGCTCTGCACCCACTCCCCAGACTCCTGGATGGAGCACCCCACTGTCCTCCAGCACCCAGCCAGGGGCACGCCCTGGGACAGAGGCCCTGCCATGCTGCCCACTCTGGGGACACCCACCCAAGTCCTGATGTGGGGCCACAGGAGATGGAGGTGTGACTAGGTCACTATACAGCCCTGTGTGCCCACAACACCCCAGTGAAAGGGCTGATCCCCAGGACATGTCCCTGTGGATAGGGGGTTCCTGTGCTGCCACCTTGAGGAGGGGTACCCAGCACACAGCACCCAGCACAGGGCACCCAGTCTGTCTCTGGCACTGCAGGGAACTCGGGGTGTATCCAGGACATCATGCTGGGGGCTCTGCGCAGGAACAGAGACTGTGGCACCCAGCAGCACTGACAGCCTCACACACACCAGGGGACGGTGGTGCTGCAGGGCCTCACAGAGGCCCTGCCATGCAAGGCTCCATCCCCAGAGATTGTTCCTTCATGGAGGAGAAATAAATACTGCCCAGAGCAGTGCAGGGCTGAGCCACCCCTGCCCACATTCCACCTGCTCAGGAGCTGATGGAGACAAAATGATGCTCTGGTCACCCCTCCCAGCAGTGCCTCCAAAGCCAAAGGCACCCCAAGGTCATCCACCTGTATGAGCAGCATCAAGAGGAGACAAGGAGGATGATGGGGAGCAGTGGAGCCCTTCATTCCCACAGCCAGCCCTGCTGAAACCCCAGCCATCCAGGGCAGCCCAAACCCACCTCACTGCCCACCCAGTGGTCCAGTGACCAGTGGCAAAAGGTTGTGACATGTGCCACCTCTGGCTGCCAACTGATGGGTTACAATCCCCAGGAGGCCCATGTTGAGCCAGCACAATGTGTGCCCTGTTCACAAGCCCAGGGCAGCCCTCAAGGTAACCCCACATGCCTGGAGGGAGGATGGGTCTGACATCCACGTGGCCACAGACACTCTCAGCCCCACACTGGAGCATGGCAGGGGCAGAGGCCAGCAGAAACCCAACACTGTGTCCCCTCCAACTGCAACACATGCCTCTCGGCCATGTCTGGGGAGTGGTGGCCCCACGATGGGTGTGAAGCCACGGGTTGTGATCTATTCTGCACCAAGCTGACGTGACTGCAGGCACCCCAGGACGGCCAGAGCAGCACTGTCAGGAGGCCAAATACCTCCTCCTGCTCTGGGACAGCTCAAACGCCTGAGTTATTTATTTTCTCCTGTGCTGAAACAGGAAACCTCCAACATGCTCAAACCCTGGACCCTTGCCAGAGTCAGGGGCACCTCAACAGTGCAGCAGGAGCTGGACACATCTGGAAAGAAAATGTGAGCCCTGGGCATGCTGGGTTGTGCCCATCTGGCAGGAGATGCCCCTGGCCCCGTGGGTGGAGGGATGGAGGCTGATGAGGGTCCCAGAAGGAGGAGACCCGGCTCAGCAGCACACCCTGCTCCACAAAATGCCACCCATCAGTAGTGACACCTCAGTGCCCCCTTCTCCCTTGGGGGCTCAGAACTGACCCAACCTGTCCCACCATGGGCCAGCAGCACTCCCAGCCAGACAGAGGATGTCCCCACAGTACCAGGATCACAGGAAGCAGCTCAGACCCTCTGGGGAGAGCATTTCTAAAAGCAGCAACATTCACCCCCAGCAGGGCTTTGGCTCAGGGGTCCTGCAGCCACAGACCATGTGCTTTTCTCAGCTCCCTCTTCTGGAAACACCCAGATTAAGTCAGACACTTCCCACACACTGGGAGAGCAGCTCATGCCAGTTCAGGGGGCCATCAGCCCCAAGAAGTCCCAGTTGCCCCAGCAATAGCAGCACTGCTGGTGGGAAAGCCACACTGGCAGTGGTCTGTGCCCTCCTCCACCCATCCCTCTGTGCCAGGTGTCCCCCACCACCCGGGGAACCTCCTGGAGGTATGGGGCAGGAAACCTCCAGTCCAGGGGGCAGGCACTTACCCACCCCTCTGTGCCCCCCGTGCGGGCACTCACCCCGTGGTGATGTCGTCATCCTCCGTCAGCGTCTTCCCCATCAGGTCGCTGTCGCTCATGTACCCCGACTTCAGCTCCACGTCGTCGGTGTCCAGAGCCTCGACCAGCTCCAGGCGGGAGATGTGGCTCAGCTTGCTGGGGCTGCGCATGGGCATGGTGTGCGAGTAGTGCGCCCGCTCCCCGTGCATGTACCAGCCGGGGGTGCCCTCGGAGCGGCAGGTGCCCCCGACCGACGGCGCGTCCCCCGCCTGCAGGCGCGGGCTCGACTGCCCGTAGCGCCAGGACAGCGGGGACGAGCGGTTCGAGAGGCTGGAGACGCTCCTGGCGTTGGCTTCGTCGCTGTCGTAGCAGGTCATTTCCAGGGAGCTGTGAGGACAGGGGGCAGGGGGGTTAGGGCAGGGCACGGGGAGCAGGGGAGGTCTCTGCCCTGACTCAGCCCCGCAGAACTGGAGCTCAGTGATCAGTAATCAAAACTGCCCATTTTGAGGCAGCCAGGCAAGGAAGGAGTGTGGGTGCAGGGACACTGGCCTGGATCCCTCCATCTCAGCTGGCAGGGGACAGTCACCTCCTAACCTGCCTGGTGCCAGCCCAGTGTCCCACAGTTCAGAACTCACTGGGACACCCACAGCACCAGTGTCTGGTGGTGCCCTTGTCTCCCCAGGGATGGTGGAGCAGGACATGGGGTGTGATGGGGGCTCTGTGCCTCCCCATAGCCCCAGTCACACTACAAAGGCAATGCTCCACCTCGGAGCAGAGCCAGGTGTGCCACCAGGGCTGGCAGCAAACAAGTCTGGCAGGGGGTCAGCACCGCCCTGGGGACTGGCCCTGGTCCCAAACCCCAGCTGTGCTGAACTCCACTAATAGGACACCTTCAGTGGAAAGCCCAAACATGCTCTCCTATGCCCATGCTGCTCCTCCCTGGCCACTTCCCTCCCAGCACTTCAACATCTGCAACCAAATATCATTCCAGACCCAAGACAGGACAAGCTGGGGTGATGGCAGCAATCCCAGGGGATGTGGCAGTGGGCCATGCCAGGGAGTGGAGGCTGTGAGCAGAAGGATGCCAAGGGACAAACCAGGGACCAGGCTCCTGCAGCAGTGCCCCACACTGAACCTATGGAGAGTGAACCCCCACGCCTGGGCAGGAGGGGACACCCCAAGACAGCACTGCCCAGCCCCAGGGACTGCCCACAAGAGCAGCACTCTGCAGCCAGCCCAGAGCCCATGAGCACTTCAGGAACAGGGAGTTCCATAACTCCCCACACCCCTCGGGATGTATTTTGGGCAAACTGCAATGCTGAGACTAAATTTAGGCACCAAAAACGATTACTTCTTGGAGCAGCTTCTTGGGAACCCACAGCCCTCGAATTGGCTCCAAATGCTACTATCAGCAAATTATTCCCTAGCTTGGATTAAACGATCCTGCAGGAGCACCCAAAGCCAAACCCTGGCTGCAGCACTGAATCTAAAACAGGGAACTACACAAAAAAACGAGGAAGTTTGTTACAGCGGAACTAAAAGGGGCAGCTAAAAGGGTTTTGTTTTTGTCGGCAGCACAAAGGCTGTTTGAGGATGTGCTGCCGGCGGCTCGGAGCAGATGCCAACCACTTCTCTGAGCAGGAGGAACAGAAGCCTCACCTCAAATCCTGGGTTCGGTTCTGGGCCACTCGTGACAAAAAGACATTGAGGTGCTGGAGCATGTACAATGATGGGCAATGGAGCTGGGGAAAGGGCTGGAGCACCAGGAGGGGCTGAGGGAGCTGGGGGGGCTCAGCCTGAAGAAAAGGAGGCTCAGGGCGGACCTTCTGGCTTTGCAACTCCTTGACAGGAGTGGGGAGCCAGGTAGGGATCAGGCTCTGCTCCCAGGGAACAGGGACAGGATGAGAAGAAACAGCCTCAAGTTATGCCAGGGTAGATTCAGGTTGGATATTGGGAAAATTTCTTCACCAAAGGAGTGGTCAGGCCCTGGCACAGACTGCCCAGGGCAGTGACACAGTCACCATTCCTGGAAGTGCTCAAAAAACGTGTGGATGTTGCACTTGGGGACATGGTTTAGTGGTGAATGTGGCAGTGCTGGGGGAGCAGTTGGACTCAATGGTCCTAGAGGCCTTTTCCAACCTAAATGATTCTCTGATTCCATGACCTTCCAAGCCCCCAGGGAAGTCATACAGCCCTGCAGCCAGGTGCAAAAACTGCCAGGAGTACAGTGACATCTTTCAGGAATAAACATCCATCCTAGCAAGGGAACAGCGAAGGCTAAGACCTCAACCACTGGATGGAAGAACACGGTGAGGAGAACAAGAGAAATCTCAGGAATAGTTTGTGGAAGGAATATAGAGAGAGCCCAAAGTGGCTACAGGACACTGGTGATGCAGGCACTTCCAGAGGATGGCAGATGACATCTGTACTGGACAGATTTGCAGGAAGTGTTCCCAAGAGCAGAATGAGTGGGTATGTGTGTAATTGCAGTGTACCAGGGAAGAGCTGACACAGCTTTGGGAAAGGAAAATCTTGCTCACAGCCATGGAGGAGTTCCTGGAGGGATGCAGGGAGCTGCCGAGGCTGCTATGGGCTACCAGGATAAAATAAAGCTTCCAAATAAATTCAGCTGCCATGGGATAAGAGGGAAGATTCTCACATATTTAAGCCCTGCTGAAAGGGACAGAATGCAGGAGTAGGGATCCCTGGGGCTATCCATACCCATTTTTCTCCATGGAAGGGATGCAGCTGAGGCCTCCACCACGTGATGTGCTCAGAGCTCATCAAGGAAAGGAAGTGATAGTGAAGAGTCAAATCCCACCAGCAATGCTAATTTAATCACCCTTAATATCCTTGCCCTATTTCCCTAAGACCCGAGCTGAGGGAGGATTTCCAAAGGAGCCGAGCGCTGGGACCAGGAGGGGGGTGGAGTTTGACACCAATGAAGGCAAAGTGAACATGACACAGCCCTGGCTTGGTGTGAGCAGTGCTGGGCTCTGACCCAGCTCCTGCATCGAGCAAAGGGATGGCAGAACTGGAATGGACAATTCCAGGAAATAGCCAGCTTGGGGAATATCATTACGGCCTCGTGCAAACCCCACCACCCCAGTGCCCTGGCTCGGAAAAGATCTGGGAAGTGCAGCAAGGACGAGCAAGGTCTACAGATTCTGGGTGATGAAGAGGGAGGTGAAGGGGCAGCTTCATCCTGAGCCAGGCTGACTGAGGAGCGACACAGGAAAGTCTGTAATGGGGAATGGTGGCTGAAGGGTGGGAGGAAGCTGCAGGTTTTTGTCCCTTCCAAGACAAAAATCAGGATCGAGGAAGACCACGAGGTGGCAACACACTCTAGGAGAAGGATGTTCCCACATCCTCACTTTCCCAATCGGCTGACACCCACACAGCCTCTGCAAATCCAGAGAGGAGCAGAAACCCTGCGGGGGTGCTCAAGTGAGAGACCCGGGGGACACAGGCAGTCCTAGGTGTGGTCAGAGCCCCTGAGCACAACCTCCTCTGCTCTGGTTCCCTCCCAGAGCTCACCCTGTCTCCAGCCTCAGTCTGGGCAGGGCACCCCAGGGTACCCCTTCTCTGCTCGAGGGTTCTGACTGAGGGTTCCTTCATCATCACCCTACACACTGCAAAGAAACCGAGTCAAGGATGGAGATGGAGCTTCTGGTCCAAACCTGGGTGGGCACAGGGGATACCTTCACCTCTGGTGGTGCATTTAGGGTCACCCAACCACTGGGAACACATCTCATTGCCTCTCTCTGCTCTGTCAGCTCCCCTCATTGCCACCACCCCTAGCTCCCAATGTCCCAGACCACTGTCAGGGACAGGCTCTGATACAGCCCCATACACAACACCCCACGGATTTGGTGGCTTCTCTCCAAGCCTCCATGCACAGGGTCCCCAGGACAGAGGGCACAGCAGATTCCCTCCCATCCACACACTCCTCACCTAGAGCAGAGTCGTTTCCTGGCTGCCCCAGGAAGGACACTGACTGTGGGGAAGGGGTGGTGGGGGTCTGGTGTTGGGGCCTCACCTGTGAGACACCTGAGAGCCCCTCAGGCTGGACATGGTCTCCTCCAGGTTCTGCCGAAGGTCCAGCACATTCTGCACTGTTCTCTTCCTCTGGGACTCGGGGTCTGTGGACAGACAAGGTGATGGTTTTAAAAGGATGGATGGATGGATGGATGGATGGATGGATGGATGGATGGATGGATGGACGGATGGCTTCTTTCCCCCTCTGCCCATGGCCATGCCCACCAGCCCTGGCTCTGCCCACCAGGAGGGGATAGGGCAAGGCTGGCAGTGGACTGGAGCTTCACCACCCCAAAATGCCACTCCCAAGCATGCAGCTGGGATGGGGATGTCTGATCCAGAAAGGATGAGCTGGTGGAGACTAAGAGGGCCCACACATGTCATAGGAGGCCATCTACAGCCAGGTGACCCTGAAGCACTGTGACCCTGCTCCACAGGGCCATGAAGGAGCAACAGTCCTGAAAGAACATCCCCAAACCTGCCCCTGCATCACCCAGGCTCTGGGGGTGCTCTGACCCAGGAACATGGGCACAGCAGGACCAAGGGGATGTGAGGAAGTAGAGGACACTGAGCCTCATTCCTGGAGGGGCAGCTGCTTCTGTGGGGGGCTGGTGCAGGTGGTGGGCCTGAGCCCCCAGTGGGCACAGTCCAGGGCTGAGAACCCCCTAGGTCTGGTTGCCCTGGGGTTTCTCCAGGTGTGCAGACCCCTGGCACAGATGTGCACACACACAGAGCCATGCATCCCCCAAAATGCACATGTGCACACGCAGGTACCTGCACCACAGCCATTTGTGCACACATGTGCAGATACACACGGGCACATCCACACACGTGTGCATACACACCTGCACACACAAGCATGTGCACACACCCCTCAGAGACACCTGCACAGACGTGTGTGAGCACAGACCCCCGCACAGAGGAGGCAGGTCACTCCTGGCACAGCCCTGGCACTGCTGTAGGCTCGGGGCCACAGCTCCAGCCCTGTGTGCCCATCTCGCTCACATGCAACCCGGGCACAAACAGCCGTGCCACTGCGGCTTTGATCCCCGATTTCAGGCCTTTCAGCTGCAGCCTGCCACGGATCCGCAGTGACAGCGGGCGCCAGGGACACGGGATGTGGCTCCTCCTAATGTAACGTGGCAACCAGTGCGTCGAGATTTGTAACAGCACCGTACGAGCTGCAGCAGCATGAGGGCTGGGGACATGGCAGGGACACACTGGCTGCAGGGACACAGGGACAAGGGACACGGCAGGCACACACTCTGGCTGCAGGGACACAGGGTCAGGGGACAACACTGGTACACATCCCATCTGCAGGGACACAGGGACAGGGAGCACTGATGGCACACACCCCAGCCATAGGGACATGGGGATAGGGGACACTGATGGCACACACCCTAGCCATAGGGACATGGGGACAGGGGACACTGATGGCACACACCCTGGCTGCAGGGACATGGGGATAGGGGACACCACCAGCACACATCCCAGCAGTTTCCTACAACAGCACACCCACACATTAGTGCTCAAGCAATGCTTGTCTCCCTTGTCCCCATCACATATCAGCCACACCACAGGCAGCACCCGTGGGTGATGCTGCCCCACCCCTGGGCTCTGCTTGCCCACTGACCCGGGCACGAGCACCTCAGACCAGTGAAGCGGCTTCAATTTACGCATGAGCCTGGAAGGGTGTGACAAGCAGGAACAGCCCCGATGAGACGGGTTCAATCAAGCAGGTTAAAGTCAGTTGTGGATGAGGTAAAAGGGCTGGTGAGCCCACAGGGCACTCAGTGTTGCTGGCACACGCCATCACTTAAGGACACCCGGCCCTGCATGTGTCTGATCACCCCAGTTCTGCTCACAGAACCAGGCTCAGCAGGACACAAGTCATTATTAACTCATTATTAAATCTCCACTGTGGCCTGTGCACATTGGAGGAGTTAATCAAAGGCATGGAGGCTCCAACTGGTCCCCAGAGCCACAGGATGGGGATGCACAGGCAGAAGGATGGAGCTGAGGCAGCTGCAGGGGAAGCTTGAGCAGCCCTCAGTGCTGGAGGCAGCACCCACCCCACTCTGCAGCCAGGGACAAAGGGACACTGTGCCCCTCTGGTGGGGCAGGCAGAAAAGGTCATGTTGACACCGCAAAGCTGTCAGACCCTGCCCTTGTGTTCCCTGGAAAGATGGATTTTCAGGCTTGAAATGGCAGGGCAGGAACCTGTGTCCAAATCCACAGCTGCCACACTACAGTCTGTAGTGGGAGATTCGGGAGGGGACACACATGTGAACCTCAGGGAAGAGCAATAAAAACCCAGCAGTGTCTCCAGGGAAGGACTCGGCACCCTTAGCTCCTTCACCCTGGCCCCAGGCTGTCACCCAGAGCCCAGCTCCCACCACCGGAGAAGGCGACACGCACACCACGGCAGTGCCATGTCCCTGCACGCCAAGGCAGGACAGTGGGGTGGATGAAGAGCCCCTGTTGTCCCCCGGCGCCAGCAGCAGCTCTCCCCCCTGCCAGCTCGGCAGCGCGCTCCTCCCGGGCACGGCTCCCACCCAAAATCCCCGCTGGTCCCCACGGCCACCCGCAGCCATTCCCCGGGCAGGGGGCCAGTGCTGGGGCCTGGCACTGCCTCCCCCGGGTGCTGCTGCCAGGGGGGCTGCCGCAGCCCTCCCCATCCCCGGAGCAGCAGGGCGAGCCGTGCCGTGTCCCCGGTTGCCCCGACGGAGGGGCCAGCACAGGGTGCCACCTCCTCTGCACCGCTCTGCAGCTGGGGCACTCGTGGTGAGACACCATCCCAGGGCTCAGGGACAGCTCTCTCAGGGCGATGGTACTGACCCACACTGCCACCTTCACCCCGTGACACCATCGGCCATCCGTGCCTGGATGGCATCACCCCAGTTTTCAGGTGACAGTCCAGGTCACTCTGGACTCCAGGAAAAGCAGCAGCTCTCACCCAGCAAAGGGCCAAACTGGGGCTGGAGGAGCTGCTCGCCCACCTCTGGCACACACCCCGCTGCCAGCGCTGAAGGGACACAGTCTGTCCCCACAGTGCTGGCCAGGCAGCGACTCCAGACCCCCACAAGGGGCTGGGGGTGGCTCGGGCTTGGCCGAGTCACCACATGCCAGAGCTGAGTCGAAACCGAAGCCGCTGGGAGAGGCTGGAGTGTGGGAACAGCAGGAGCACGCTGGATTCCTCCCTGCATCGATTTAGCAAGCTTGCACAGCCAGATGTTTCCAGCTGCTGGAGCACGGAGCGGCCGAGAAGGCTCAGCCGGTGCCGTGGCGGGGTCAGTCAGACACCCGGCCTCGGCCAGGCTCATTTTCCCGGCAGCTACGGATGGGACGTGTCCCACAGCATTCCCTGCTCCACCAGGGATGGGGGCTCAGGGACTGGTGTCCCTCCCCTCTGCCCCAGCTCCAGCCTGGCCTGCAGCCCCTCAGCAGCTCCCACTGCCCTCACAGGCTCTGTCCATCCTGCTGTTACAGAGGGAAGGGGTGCTGGCTCTGGCCCTGTGCCTGCCATCCCGACCATGCAGAGGGCACCCCTGAGAGGCAGCCACTGTCCCCAAGCCCTGCACTGGGAGGCCACCAGACCCCACTGCCCAAGTCACTTGCTCCTGTGCCAGGCTGGGTCTCACTTGCCCATGCCCTCTGCTGTGCTTGGGCAGATCTCCTGGCCCCGCCAGCCTTCCCAGCCACTCCTTTCTCAAGGGAGCTCCCTCAGCACTCTTCAACTACAGCAAACATGATACGGCTCCACTTGGCACCCAGGGAAACCCAGGCAGGAAGCCCCAGCCCACACTCATCCACCCCGACACCTGCAGCATCCCCTGGCAGAGCCTCCAGCGACAACCACCACGTTACACACACTCAGTGTGACAGTGGGTGCCTCAATCCACGCGCTGCCCATCGCCCCCATCTCCTGCCCAGGAGAAGGAGCAAGGTAGGATGCAAGGCTGGGGGCAGCCAAGGAGGGAGAAGAAGAGGAAGGTGAGGAAGGAGAGAGCTGTGCTGTGAAGGCTGGCTCAGGGCACAGAGCTGTGTGCTGTGGGTCGGACTGAGACAGGCAGTGCAGAACCACGGCTGGATGAGGCTGGGGAGCTCCAGGTTGTGTCCATGTCCAGCCCTTCCCACCACCTCCCACAGGGAGTGGCGGCAGCTCCTCTCCCCACATGTTGGGGCACAGCCATGGCCCTGCATTGGGCTTTGCCGACGTGGCCAAGTACGTCAAGGAATGAGGAAATCATCAACTCCAAACGGCTCTGACAGCCCATTTCAAAGGAGCATGTGGCCACCAGCTCCCGCTGGGGCCAGGCAGGGCTGTGTCTGTGGGACACGTGTGGCCCATGTGCCTTGGCACAGGAACCCACGCGTGTGTGTGTTTGCATCATGCATGTGGTTCATGTGTGGGCCACATGGCAGTAAAGGACCACAGAAAGGTGCGTGTGTGTGCATGTGTGTCACTTATGCCTGTGACCTTGCACGCGTGCCCACATGTACATACACAGGCAGGGGGACAGCAGGACAGCCAACACTGGTGACACCAACACTGGTCCAAGGGTGCCGGGTTTGCACAGATGTAATGTCTGTGCCTGCATTCATACACTCAGCATGACAGTGGCACTCACACGTGTGTTTTCTTGCCCCCCACAACCCAACTGGTCTCGTTTCAGATGATCCAAGTGGGAAAGGACTCCTGTTGACCCAGCAGAGATTTCAACAGCAAGCAAGAATTCACTGGGAAAGGCCTCATAGTGTTCCTGAGTCATTCCAGTGGGCCCCTGTTCCACAGTAGCTGCAACGAATTTCCCCAGGCCCGGAAACATTTTTAACTGGTTGCTCAATTCCTTCCAGCGCATTGAAAAATCCACTAATAAACTGCAATAAAACCCATTCTCACAGGGCCATGAGCCTTCCCCAGCCCAGCCACGCTCCCCGGCTCCACGAACCCTTGTGCAGACACACATTGCTCCCTCCATCTGCCCCAGCCCTGTTTATGAATGAATCAGCCCAGGCAGCATTTTGCTGGTATTTTCCTTGAAAACCCTCTGAGCCCACTGAGCACACCTGAGGGGAGACCTGACACCTTGAGCCCGGTGTGACCCCGGCTGAGCCCTGTGGGTTCCCCGCAGCCGGCGATTCCGTCACCGGCGTCTTGGCACGCCGACAGCAGAGTCTTTCCATATGGAGTAAATGGCTTTATCTTGCATTATTACATCCAGCTCTGGTTCCTGCTCCCTGGGGCTGGGTTGGGGGATGGTCACAACCTGCAATCCTTCTCCTTGGGGCTTAACTGTCTTTCTCACCCCAACAGTTTCCAAACAGACAAAATGAGCAGTGGAGATGGCTACTGGGGCTCTGTGAGGTGACTGCCATGTCCACAGTGTTCACTTCCATGACTGACCTTGTTTTCCAGTCCAGCCCCATCCCTGCAATCCCTGCACGCTCCCCCCAGAAAGGCACCAGCACCCCCAACCTCTCGTCTCTCTCAGAAGATGCTCCAGGGCACTCAGGCTGGCAGAGCACAGCCTTCCACCCTCGCTCGGTGCCCTGGGCGAGCATCTCCCCCTTTCCTGCAAACCTGTTGTCCCACCCAGAAGGCAGAAGGTTCATTAGCACTCCTGAATTAACTGCTTTCACTGGTGTGAGCTGAGGGCTGGCTGCCAGCCCCTTGTCCCCCACAGTAGTGCCAGGAGAGGATCCTGCTCCCCAAGGGGCAGGGACAGAGCTGGGCTGCCTGTGCCATCCAGCACTCTGGTAACAGAGTATTGGGGTACCCAGATGTCTGACTGGTGCATCTGAACCACCTTGGGCAACCAAGAGGGAAAAGCATGGCCACCATTTCCTGGATGAAGGCAGCAGCCCCCAGGCTGGAGGAGCCAGAGATGTTGTTACCTGGGGACATGGAGGAACAGCCTTCTGCCACTGGGGATGGGGACATTCAAAGGATGCTGCAGGTACCCAAGGTTCCCTTCTGTGACTCCACCACAGCAGGCTGGGCTCTGCACATGGTGCCACCTCACACACAGCCCTGCAAGGCTGCAGGAGGAGATTTTACACAGCTCAGCATATCCTGTGCTAGCCCTTGGCCAAGGGAGGAGAGCCCAAGCAGCACCAGCTGGGGGAGGCAGTGGGAGTACAGTTGGGCAGTGCTGTGGGGACATCGTGTACCTCACAGGACCTGAGTCCCCCAAGGAACACCTCCTCCTGCAGGGACACACCCAGAGGAGGAGCGATGACAGGACCTCACTTTGGCACAGCCACCCCACATCTCACACCTTGCTGGATGGACCTTTCTGCAAAACAACATGGCTCTACGGGAGGGTCCAGGGGTGGCTGCAGCAGGGGAGGAAGCCAATTTCCCTGTCTACATTCACTGTCCCCAGCACCACAGCCATTCACATTAGTGCACCCATCATCACTGCCACCACTCCCATCACCACACCATCCCCATCACTGCCACCATTCCCATCCCCACACCATCCCCATCACTGCCACCATCCCCATCCCCACACCATCCCCATCCCCACACCATCTCCATTTCCATCACCACCCCATCCCCACCAACGCCACCACCACCACCAGCAGCACAGGCTGGGAGAGCCCCACACTGTGGGAGGGAGCCACCATCTCCCTGCTGGCAGGCAAGAGCACACAATAAGCAGGGGGATGCAGCAGTGACAGGCTGGGACTTGGGCCGAATCAGCACTTCAGGGGCAATCACGGCTGCTAAGCCTTGTGAATCACTGCTCGTAACAAGGGCAGGGCTGCGAGACCTGGAGCCTGGACCCCGTCTGGCTCCAGTGAGCCAAGCTTTTAAAAGGGATTCAGACTTTCTCAGGCTAGAGCAGCCATAAATCTACTTAATTGGGTCTCTCCCATACACAAGTTTCCAAGTGAACCCGCTGGAGAGATCCAGGCCGGGCCTACAGCCCATTTGCGGGTTATTCTTTCAATGGATGCTGCGCTTGGCCCCAAACCACCCCACCTGCACGTCCAAACCACAGTCCCTTTTCCAGCTCCAAAGCCTCTCACTGCTCCGTGTCTGTGCATCTCACTTCTGTGGCACCCTCCTCTTCCCTGCACTGATGAGCCAGAGGAGTCCAAAATCCCCTCTGTTGGGACAGACCCTGTTCCTGTGCACGGCACTGCATATCCCAGTGTCACAGCTGCCTCCAAAGCCACTCCTGGAAGTGTCAGCGGAGCTGGGAGCATCCCAACAACCCCAGACCCAGCACTGTGGGTCTTCAAAATAACCTGTGGAAGTGCCTGTGCAGCGTGAGAAGGAGGGGGATGGCAGGTGGACAGGCTGGATTCATGCTCTGAGAGGTGCCCCAAGCCTCGGGACCCCAGCACACACAGCAGCAGACACACACGGTGACATTAAATCCCTGCTGGCAGCCCTATGGCCTCGGGGACATGGAGAGAGTGTCACCAGTGGTCACAGCACCTGGGGTCTGTGCTAAGCTGACAGAGCAGGGTCAGCCTGCTCATGCAGCACTCTGTGCCTCAGTTTCCCCCAGGAGCTTGCTGTCCTCCTCAGGGTTGTGCATTATTGGGGTGTGCCAGCATCACACTGGCCCCAGGAGGGCACAGCCGTGTCCAGCCTGGGGGTTTCAGCACCCTAAAAGCTCCACACATGACACCTTCCCCACAGCTAGCAGCAGACATTCAGGGCAATGCCGCAGACCCTGCACAAAACAAAAAAAAGGCCAGAAAGTGGGGGAGAGAGGGAGAAAAAGCCCAAACCCCCAGGGTGAGGCAGAAGGCACAGGCAGGCCCCGGAGCAGCCGGCGGCAGCGGGTTCACGCTCCCCACGCATCACCAGGCGCAGGTTGGACATTGTGGAAATTCAAAATTCCAGATGGCTCTTTTTGGGTGGGTTTTTTTCTTTTTTTTTTTTTTTTTTTTTTTTGCCTTGCCTAATTTCCAAGGCAACAAGACTCCCTGTCATCTGCCAGTTGCCATAGAGATTTCACCTGATTCTGCTTCAGCGGAAGAGAAAGCCGGGCTCCTCTCTGCTGCTGAGGAGCCACGAGCCGCGACCGCCTTCAAACTTACTGGGAAGAGCAGAGATAAATGGGGCTTTATGTGAAGGAGGCAATGGGCTGATTCAGAGGATCAAAGGAAGGAACTGCGGGTTTCTATAGCACAAATCAGCCCTTCACTTAACTGCTTCAGTGCCCTCCAGATGTGCCCTATATCTGGGGATGTCGCCAGCCCCCACTCCAAGCTCTGCCTGGTGGAGGAGGGGGACACGGGAGCAGGGGGAATCCTGCACCCACTGCTGACGGCATCTCCAAGGACCAAGCTGGGTGCCCTGCAGAGAAGGGAGGGCACAGAGCCTGTGCCAGTCACAGCCATGTTCTTCCCCCATAAAAACCCTCCCTCGCTGGGCACAGCCCTTCTCCGAAGCCTCTGTAACCCAGAGAGACAAGGGCAGGATGGGGTGAATGCAGGAGCAGCCAGGGAGGAGGAGACCCTTGGGCAAGGGTGGAGGTGCCCATGGGCTGAGTTCAGCTCAGCTTGGCTGCCACGGACACAGGGGTCAAACACCACAGACCCCCAGGGGAACCACACACAGCCACCCACAGTGCTTGTTTCGCATTGACACTGGTGACATCTCAACAGCTCCATTAGTGCTGGGGATCATCCACTGATGGATCATCCACGGAGAGGGTGTGGATGTGTCCATGTCCCAAGCCCTGTTGTTGTTCCTCCCAGACCCCCTCTCTCTGCAGGCCCCACAAGCATCTTCACAACAGCCTGTTCCCACCCTGGCACAACCTGTGGGCAGACGGGGACCAGGCACATCACTGGCAGTCCATCCTGTACCACTGCACCACACCCATCCCCTTCCTTCTCCAATTGGTCTGGGACTAAAAACTCAGGTGAAAACCCGGGGCTGTGAGGGTTCACAGGCCTTCCTACAAGCAGGGCAGCACCCAAAATCCAGGTATGGAGGGGCACGACTCAAGGTCAAGGAGGGGCATGACTCAAGCCTGTAACAGCAGCCCTTGGACTCACAGTCAGATGCCCCAAATCAGCAGATCTGATGCCCCCCTGCCTGGGGTTCTCTATTGCTGAGGACATGAGAGAAGGTCCCACGTGCTGGCGGGGTGCTCATGGGTGGCAGTCACACCTGGGTACAACAGGTCAAGGTCCCCACACCCATCCCTGCCCACTGCTCCCCACCGGGCAGCCAGGCCTGTCTGAAGGGGCTTTATCAGACCCCAGAGCCTGACCCCACCCCAGCCCATGTCCCTGCACTGGAGCTGGCGGGGAAGGGCCTGACCGGGCAGCTCTTGGCTCGAGTTGGCTCCGTTTTGCAGGAGAACAGTCATTAGCAGAGCCAAACTCCCCATTCCCAGCCAGAGTACGGCCATGCTTGGGGAAGCTTTATATTCATGGAGACAAACAACTCACATTTGCTTTTTAACTGTTGGAATTGCACCCACTGGGACGGCGCAAACAGGGAGCCCTTTGTCCCCCTCGCCTTGTGACTGCGAGCTTTGTGCAGAGCAATGCGTTGCAAACACAATTCTCCCCGGCCTCAGCTGGGCTCTGGTAGACACTTGGTCTGTCTGTCCATCACCAGATCAGCCAGAGTCCTCATGTGTCTCCAGCAGGAATGCAAAATGTCCTCCCTGGCTTCCCTGCCAGCTGTAGCCTGTGGAGCTGCTCTGCACTGAGCAATCAGAGCCACCCAAACAAACCCAAAATGCAGCCAGCGCTGGGGGTCCTTCACCTCCCAAGTACCAGAGGTGGGCACGTGGAGGGGCAGGAGGGGACAGAGCTGCTCCCTGGGGTTACAGCTCGCCTGGCAGCGAGGAAGAGCAGCTCCAAGCATGGAAAATCCCAGCATGGCTGAAAAGAGCACAAAGAGCAGCTCATGGTGAGCCTCCAGGGAAGCTGCCCCAGTCACCCCGCAGACAGGGAGCCTCTGGAGACCTCCAGCCCACTGCTGAGCTCCTGAATCTCAGAGCTGGCACTCACCAAGCTGCTGTGGGCACCAGCACTGCTCAGAGCTGCCACTCTGGACAGAGAATGGGGACAGCCCACTCCGAGTGGGATATGTCCTTGAAGTTGAACCTCTGTCCCAGCCCAGCAGCACCACCCAGAAAGGAACATCCTTCAGCAAGACCCCAGCAGTGCCGCTCCCTCCAAACCCTCAGCTTCAGGAAGGGGTTCATCACTGTGAGTTCACCCTGGGCTCTCTGCAAAGCCCGGGGGATGCTGGTCACAAGGATCCAGCTGCGCCAGGACCAGACCCCAGGGAAGGTCATCAGCCTTTGCACGAGAGGGTCCTCCAAGAGCCCCTCGAGAGCAGAGCTGGGGCAGGAGGCAGAGCACCTCGGGGGGCAAACCCAGCTTAACGAGTTCCAGGCTCGTTAGTGCATCTATTGTTGCCATCTCCCGCGGGAGGAGGGAGATAACCCAAGCTATTTTTGCTTCCATCTGGGGAATCGTTTTCCTCCAACGTATACTGCCACGATGCTAATTTTTAAGGCTGATGATTAATTGATGTCAGGCTCATTACGGGGCCAACGGATCCCTCTTCCCCGGGAGCACCAAGGACAGGAGGGACGTGTTTTGACAGATGTCGTCGGAGCCGCGTGTGAGTGACGTCCCACCAGTGGAGGAGAATAGGAGCCAGTGCCATGGAAAGCCCTGGAAATGGGAAGTGCCTGCACGCGACCTCCGTGCCCCCATCACACAGCCCCTAATCAGCCCTTCACGCTCTGCCCTGTGGTTACCAGGGCTTTGCTCCGGAGATGAACGGCCTTTGTGTGCACCCACGGGGAATTGAATCTCCTGCCTGAAGCGAGGAGGGCCCGGCCTTTCTTCTCCCCCTCCTCAGCCTCGCAGGAGGGCCAGGTGCCAGATTCACTCTGGCACCAGGCGCAGCAGCCTGCGGGGAGCCGGAAACGAGTCCGCTGCACATATGAGCACCAGGATCCCGCAAGGCTCGGGGTCTCCCTGCACCTGTGGCCCCTGGCAGCGGGGTGGGCAGGCACTGATGGGGTGCCCGAGCCTGCTGGCCATACCAGGCACTGAGGCAAAGTTCACCCCCTGAAAATCGTGGCAGCATCTGCAACAGCAGCCCAGGAAGGGGGGAGGACCAACATGCACATCGCAGATTTTGGGATCTCTTCAGTCTGCCCCATCAGCTGCCCAGTCGATGTTCACCCCAAAGTAAACCCCCACTCCCACTCTCCCAAAGATGAAGCTGTGCGTGGTGAGTGGCAGGAGGTTTGATTGAAGAGGGCTCTGACAGCAACACAATGACAACAGCAATCCTCTGTGTGTCCCCCAGGTCCTCATGTTCCCAGCCCAGAAGCGGGATGAGACATCCTGATAACTCAGCGGAGAGCCCAGGGTGACACAAATTAGCGCAGGTGATCTCCCCTGCCTGCTGTCCCAGCTCCCCAGAGCCAGCCCTGCTGCAGTCCAGGGCATCGTGCCCTGCTTCACCCCACAGCTTGCTCCCCTCCCCACCCCAAACCTGCCTGGGGAAGGTGCCTTCCCTCACCGGAGCCAGGAGCAGCACCAGCCCCACATGCCTCTCCCCATCCTGCAGCTCCACACCCAGCATCCATCCCACTGCCTCACAGTGTCCCAGAGCCAGGGAGGTGCTGGGTGTCTGCCGAGGAGCTCAGCAGTCTCCCCCACCCATCCTCAGAACCACCAGCAGCAAAGACCATGCTGCCAATCTGCCTGAGCTTGTGTTAATTGCTGTGCAGTGCCTCGAGCACCCTTCACAGGGAGAGGGATGTGGATGAATAAACCATCTATTCTTAGCGCTGATGGTTTCCCACCAGGAGCGCAGGGACCAGGGCTCGGCCACTCTGCGCTGTCCTCTGGCTGCTTCCAGACTGGCTTCCCCTCTCACACTGCCCTCAGAGGGTCCCCACCACAAGGAAAAGGTTTCATTGAGCAGCAATTGCATTTTTCCCACTGAAGGTGACTTGCAGAGAAGGAACATCCTGTCTCCTTCAAGAAATCTGGGCGTGCCATGGGAGGGAAGGGTATGCTTAAGACCAGAAAGCTCTTTGGCCTCACCATGGGAGCCACCACTTGGTCCCTGCCCAGGTGCCCCAGGGGGCTGGGGGGCAGCATGAAGGAAGTGTGTTCTTCACTTCCAAACCATCACCTGCGTTATGGTGAGGACAGGGACACCAGTAACAGGGACACTGGGGCACAGGGTGTGACTGTTGGCAATGGTCACGTGCAGGGCTAAGAGTTGGACTCAATGATCCTTGTGGGTCCCTTCCAACTCTGCATATTCTGTGATTCTGTGACACACTTTATTATTCAATGTAAAGAGCTGCTGTTCCACATGCAAGTCCAAGTTTTAGTGGGGTCTTAGCAGTGCCAGTGACGGGCAGGGCAGACAACACTCCGAAACAGGCACTGGCACCATTAGGACAGATTTCAGTGGAGCCTCTGGACCCTCCACCATGTGCCAGCTCCTGTGGCCACCCTCATTATGCACCTGCCAACACCAAGAGCTGAGTGACATGTGATGACAGCAGCCACGAGCCTCCAGGCACAATGGGAGAGTGGCCGCTTGCCTCCAGACCCTGCACATCGAGAAGCCCCAGCCTCTGCAGGCTGCAGGATGCGTTTAAGCATGCTAAGACCACGTTGAGTTACACAGCCCAGCTTGGACAGTTTGGGATCCCCAGCCGAGCTGGAGACAATGCTATTCCCTGCACTGCCAAAGTGCCAGCACACGCTGTCCCACAGGCAGACCCTCCTGGGAATGCCACGCTCCAAGGATGGCTGCACCACAGATGAGATTTATCCCCTCTAAGACATCTCAGCTCCAAGCAATGGCTGCCTGCATGGCACAATTCCCCTTCGCTGTGGGAAGCAGCTCTTCAATGTGCCTTGAGCTCTTCTCCCCACATTTGCTCCGGAGACCTGTCCAAGCACTGACGATGCACAGCCCAGAGCCACAACCGCTGCAGGAGAAGCGGAGCCAACACTACAGCCTGGGGGAAAGCATCAGCCAAAAGTCACTCAAACAAGGAAGTGATTTGTCTTCTTCTGGCTGTGGTCCCCTGAAAAAGGAGTGCAGAGCAGGGAAATCAGGATCACGTGCAGCGTGCTGACCGAGCACCCATTGCAGCAGCAACGGAGTGCTCACACCAGGAGCCTGACAGATAGAACACAACAGGGGGAAAAGGATGGAAAAAGAAATGCCATGTGATCCCTCACTCGATCCAAGGCAGGCATCACATCCAACGGTTCAGAATATGAAATACGCACAATGAGCTCCAGTGAGTAATTAATCCCTTCAGGAACACTGTAAGTGATTGCAGACAGCTTACCAAGAAAAAAAATACTGGAAAGTCATTGAAAAATTAGCATAAAACGTTTCTTTTTCTGTTCCAGCCTGAAATACAATGAGATCTGCAAGCAGCTCTCTCTGCTCTGCACAGTGTGACAGCGATGGATTTAAGCTGGTTTTCCAACAAGGCTCAATCTACCAAGGTGATGGTCCTGAGAAACCAGCCCGGTCCAAGGGAGGGCAGTGGGACCAGCTGGTCCCAACACCCGGGTGTGGCCTCAGTGTTGGTGGGACACAGCACGACTTCATCAGCAATCCAAACTCTCCGGATAACTTTCGTTGGAGCTCAGTTTATGGACCAGATGAGCCCTCCTGACGATGGGATGTGGCATCCTTGGCAGTGCTCAGCACTGGGAACCAGTCCCCTCACCTGCCTCCACCTCCCCTCTCCATCCTTGTGCTCCCTCTTGCCTCCTCCGCTTTCTCCAGCACTAAGCAGCCAGTTCTCCAGCTGGAGGGCTGCAATTTGGGCCAAATTCTGACCCATTGCACCCAAAGTCCTGCCTCTGCCCACTGCCCTGCACCAACAGGCAAGGAACCACATCTGCCCACATGTGCCCTTGTGCAAACCACCCCGTGGCTGCAATGCCCCGTGCACAGATGGACAAGCACCCAGAGGTGTCTGCAGGGGATCTGTCCCCCTTCTCCAGCCTCAGCCCCCACTTCCAGGGAGCACCGACCCCCAGCACAGCCAGGGGAAATTACAGAGTACAGCAGTTGCCTTTTAGCTCCATAATTCCATGGTAGTTTTCAACCAACTACTAACAGTTCTACTTGTAAAACTGGGGTTTATTAAAAAGAGTGCTAGGAAAGGTATTTTCTCCTGTCAATAAAATTAGTTGGAATTTTCAAATTAAAAACACAGCCTAAACTTGCACTTCCACTCAGAATCACTTAGGCTTGGAAAACAGACTTTTTCCCCCATGTTCTCTCCTGGGTTTTCTTCCCTCTCTCCTGTTTTCTCCTCACCATGTTTTTGTTTAAAAATTCATCAGGCCAGGGAAAAATGCTGGGGCAGGAAAAGAGGGAAGAAAAAAAAAGAAAACCAAGAAAAGAAACTGTAGCTTTTGCAAACCCATCTCAGCACAGGAGAGAAGCAGAGCTCCAGGCTCGCCTTCCTGCCCTTGGAAAGTGAGAGGCGCTCGGAAGGACGAGGGAATATCGTGTATTAACCAACCTCTCGCACGCTCCAACAGCAGATGCAGCCTCACTGACCCTCCTCACAGTCCTGCAATCCTCCCTGGCCTAACACAGCTCCTCTAGCACGGCAGCCAGGGGAAAAAGGGGTGAATGAGGCAGGAAACCAACCCTGTGTGTCAGTGGGGGACACAGCCCACTCCAGCACCCACAGGGCACCCTGTGCTGCTCCCAGCTGAGCCCGCAGAGACCTGCACAGCTCCTGACAGGGCTTTTGCTCAGAGAGCCAAGTGACAGAGCATGGCCAGCCATGGCACAGCTCCAAGCTGGACACTGGCTGATGTGAGGCACATCCCACACATGGCACTCCTTTGGGGAAGGAGTAAGAGGTGCCCAGATGTTATGCAATGGCAAGGTCACTCCTGTATCCCGTGTGGAAGGGGCACAGAAACATCACAGAATGGTTTGGGTTGGAAGGGACCTGAAAGACCATCTCAATCCAACACCTTCCACCTAGACCAGGTTGCTCCAAGCCCCATCCAACCTGGCCCTGAACACTTCCAGGGATGAGGCAACCACAGCTTCAGTCTAAGCAACGTGTGCCAGGGCCTCAGCACCCTTATAGTAAAGAATTCCTTCCTAATATCCCTGCCTGCATTCCTGAACACCCCTGCAGTCTTACGGGTCACTACCACCCCAGGCTGATCCCACTCTGCTGCTCCAGAGCTTCCCCACTACAGTGTGCATTTTGGGGACAGCTGCTGCACTCTCCACACAGGGTGTGTGTAACATCAGCTTATGAGCGAGCACGCCCGTCCAGCAGATGAAAACCTATATGGAAATGGAAGATCATTACCATGATCTCCTTGGAAACATCCCATCGGAGCAAGTTTTTCTTCCTCCTCCTTCTCTCTCCCCATGTGCATGAATTCTGGCACCCCATGCACCACTTGGCATTGCCTCAGCACTGTGGGTCCAAAATGCAGGCGTCTGATTTCTAAAGCCATTGTCTGGGATGTGCTATTGAGCTGCAAAACATGGATGGTTTGGGATGGAAAACAGGCATCTCCTGCAATACAAAAAGGAGCTGGCAACCCAGATTTGATTGGACTTTGAAGCTATAGAGAATCTCAACCAAACACAGTTTGCTTTATTCCCACAAAGGAAACAAGGATCTCAGCCACTAAACAAACCGGCACCTCTGCCCTCGGAACACAGCGATGGACAAACAGGGAGCAGAGCAAAGGCAGTGTGGCTTTGCCTTGCTGGTCAACACTGCAGCACAGGGCAGCCGGGTTTGGAAAGCAGCACTGCACGCATTACCATGCTCCACTTGGGAATGCGAGGCAGGAAAAGCTGCTTTGTGAATTTACTTTTGATTTGGAGCTCACGGTTTGTTGTTCCGTTCTGCCAGCGCTCACACCTCACTTCCAGGCGGGGAGGCTCGCGGGAACCCCGAGAGTTCCACCCGTTTTAGCACAAGGACTGTTTGCCGAGGAAATCATCCCACAAAATTTATTACCTGCTGTTCCCTTTCAAAAGTGAGCAGGGTGGGAAGTGCCTGGTGGTGCAAACAGCAGGCGAGCTGAGATCGAATCCTGCCCCCAGGTTACTGTACTCTCCCCACCACTAATATGTGACGAGCGACCTCCCACTGCAAATCCTGCTAGCAGAGGGTTTTTGGAGCAGCTTTAAAACCCCAAGCTCCAGGCCCTGCTCTGTACAGCCCCAAAAGCATCTCGCAGGCTCCAGGATGAGATTCCCTCACTCATCCCCCATGCTGCTTTATGAGCAGGGCCGTTCCCCTCCCCTCAAAGGAACCAGCCACATGTTCTCCATCTGGGAGCAGATGCCCATGAGCCAATAAGCTCAACTTGGAAAACTTCACTGAAAATAGCACCAAATTTCTGAGTGCTCTACAGACCGCAGCCGGATGATGGATATTAGTGCTCCAGCAGCACCGGGATGCTGTTTGGCACAGTGCAGAGAAAGCACAGCTAAAAGGGTTCAGGGAAATGGAAATGAGATGGATGGAGGTGCTGCTGCCAGAGTGCCTGCCCTCCTCCAGATGTTTTGGCCTGTAAGGAGGGAGGGTCTCGGTGTGCTGGTAAATCAGCCCCCAAATGGCTGCTCTGCTCAGCCTGGAGTATTGAAATACCCCAGCTTTAGCCCTTTCACATCCCTGAAACCACTGGGGCACAGGGCAGAGTCCTGGTGAGACAGATGAGGCACCACGTAGGGCAGGGCCCCTCAGTGCCCCATCCCAGCCATGCCTGCAGCTCTGACAGTGCAGGGCTGAGGAACAGGAGGCCTGGGGTTGGTTCTGGGTTCTGCTCCTCCCCGCGGGGTCAGGAGACAGCCAGCTTTTGATGCATTTCACCACCCGACAGTGGGAGACAGGAGGTCCAGACAGTGATAAATCCAGCCTCAAACCACCCGAGGTGAGACATCAAAATGGAATTTGCCAAAGGACCACGCGCTGATGATCTGTGAGCTCCAGGCTACACACAGCCCGAGGCAGAGAAGACTCAGGTCTGAGGCTGGGAGTCAGGCTGAGAGTCAGGCAAATGCCAGTGCTTCCCCTTGGCCAGTGATCACACAACATGTTCTCCAGCCCAAGCAGGATTTTAACCCCACGCCAAGTCTACACGAATGTTATTTGGGAGAGAAACCACCACTACCAGAGCCAACAGGTCCCTTGTGCACTGGTACCTCTGCTCCCAGGATCCCTCTTTATTGCCCACCCTGAGGTGCAATGCATGGCCTGTCCAGGGTACCTGGAAGGGTTTTTGTTATAGTTTTAAATGAATCCAGGATCCAAGTGAGGCAGGAGTGCAGGGCAGCCACCTTCCACCGTGCCCAGTGGCTGGAGCAGCACCAGAGAAAAGGCCAGGGGCTGTCCCTATTATCTTCCCACAGCCCCTTCCCTCCAGCAGCCTTGTCCTGATCCAACAGAAAGTCTCACACCAAGCACCAACACAGCCAGGCTCAGTTTACTCCCACCTTTGGGTCTGCAGCCACATCAAGCCCTGCAGAGCTCGGCTGTTGTGCAAGGCCAGCAAATTGGGATTCAGCATACACTTCTCCAGGCTCACAGCAGCAACATTTCCAAGACATCACCTGTCTGTCCACCCTGCTGGGATGGGAGGAAGCTGAACTTCATTATTTCCCTTGCTTCTGCTCTGTCCTTTGGAAGTTTGGAGCTGTCTCCTCATCGCTCCCTTGGTGCAGTGAAAATCTGGAGGCTAAAGGCTGCAAAAGGCCACAGCTCCACATAGATCCTGCCCTGGAAGAGCAGGATTGTCCCAGGTCCCAGCCAAAATCTGTCAAACACCTTTCCTCCTGCTTTTAACATGGGGGGAAACTCAGTTGTCCCTCCTCCCGCAAAGCAGTGCTCCCACCTTGGAGCCTGCAGAAAAAACCCTGCTTTACCTGGCCTCACCGCTGCTGGGTCAGCCCATGACTCTGTACCCACCCTGGCAAAGCTGCCTCCAGGCTCTGAACCACCAAAGCTGGCCTAAACCTCAGGATGTGGGAGCAGGCATCCATGAGGCTGACAACGTGTCCCCCGTGGCACCACACCGGGAACAGACCAGGGAGGGACACACTGGCCCCATCCCATGGCCCACGGCGTGTTTCCTGCCATCCCCTGCTCACCTCGGGGAGCTCCCGCATCACAAGGATCGATGTGAATTAGCTGCTATCTGTTCTTCCACTTGTTTGCACCAGCTTGGAAACGTAACACCAAGCCAGAGATAAAGTGAACTGGAAATACCCCGGCAGCGCCTAACGCTTCCAGCCCCAGGGGTTCGTTCAGCTGATGAGTTTCACCATCACAGGTTCCAGCCCGAAGAGCAGGTTCCTGTGCTCCCCAAGCACATCCCTCCCTGCCAGCACCCACATCTCACATGCCTGGCCACAGAAGGGCTGCCCTCCACACGGTGGGTTTCACAGAGCCCAAGCTGCTCTGTAAAAGGCTGATAGTGTCCTGCCAAACGGGGCCACACAGCCCTGCCACGCCAAACCAGCTGAATCCCCAGGCCAGAAAAAACACCGGGGTAAACCCCTTATTGTGTCAACCTGGGCTGGCACAGGAAAAAGACAGACCCCACGCTGCCACGTGGGAAGCCTGAGACGACGACAGCGCTGCGCATGGGCGAGGGACGCGTGATCTTGAGAAGTGTCTCCTCGGTGAGTTATTCTCAGTGCACGGCGGTGCTGAAAGCTCACACACTATAAATAGCCGGCGACAGAGCCGTACCTGCAGCTCTGAACGTGCCTCACGGCAGCTCGTGGAGCTGGGGATGCTTCAGGCCCATGGCAAAGCACAGAGGTGTAATGCTTCAGCCAGTTTGGGCTCCCAGTAGAGCCAGTAAGGGCTGGTTTTGGCCAGGACTGGGGGTTATTGAAGAAATTTGTCTGGATGCAGGGGCTCACTGCCAGCTTTGTCACTCTTGGTGACACAACCCTGCACAGGATGCACAGAGGTGGGACATGCAGCACCTCCAGACCCCAACCAGGCAGGCTGGCACCCAGGCAGGGCTGGAATGAGAAAGAAAGGTGGTTCTGCCTTTCCCTGGTGCTAAAGGCATGGCACTGCCTCTCTGCCAAGGTGCAGTTAGGGAAAACAGCTTTAAATTGAATGGAATATGATTAGAGATTAGGAAGAAATTCTTCCCTGTGAGGGTGCTGAGGCCCTGGCACAGGTTGCCCAGAGAAGACGTGGCTGCCCCACCCCTGGAAATGTTCAAGACCAGGCTGGACAGAGCTTGGAGCATCCTGGTCTGGTAGAAGGTGTCCACGCCCACGGAGAGGAGTTGGAACAAGATGATCTTTAATGGTTTAACACGAATCATTCTATGGTTCTATGATTTTCCCCGCCAGCTCACACAGCACGGTGTTCAGCACCCGCAGCACAGCTCTGCCCATTTTCCTGACTTGCACAAAAGCAACACAACCTCCAGCAGCTTCCACGAGGACCTCAGCCATGAGCCATCCTTCCAGCTCACCGAGCAAGAGAGGTTCCCATCCCACAGCCGACGCCAGCCGACCAGCTGGTGAGCCAGGGGAGCTGGCACGGGGCCCAGCCCTGCCACCGTGTCACCTGCGGCTGCGAGTCAGGCTCACAACCTGCCGAGGGAACCGCGGCTTCGGGAGCGCACCACAAACCCTCAGTTTCAGTTCCACACTGAAAGGCAGCCCTTGAGTCCCTCCTAGCCAGCTCACCGTCCCCTCCCTACCCACTGGGCAAGATACAGCCTCAGGGAAAGGCAGAGCAGCCCTGCCTTTACATCTTCAGACTCTGATTCCTGGATTTGCCATAAATCCCTCCTGTAATTTCAGGGGGATGCTTGAGGACAGATCCTCATAGGTACGTGGGCTGGGAAGGGCTGCAAGCACCCACCTCTGGATGAGCAGGATGGCTCAGGAGAGAGACAAAGCTGACACGACACCAGAGGGATGAGGAGTGAGTAAGCATCACCAATGCCCACGCCAGGTAGAAAACCCCATGCTCCCAACACACTGGCACGCTCACATGTTCACTGAGGTGGAGGCACATGTTCTAGCTGCAGGACACACCTGCATTTCACCAGGCAGCACAGGAGCATGTGTGTGCCCTTGGTCTGCCCAGGTCCCCCCTCCAGGGAGCTCACATACTGCACTGGTCCTTGCACTGGGGCCACGAGGCTCTGGAGCCACCTCCCCTACCCAAGCCTGCTCTCAGGAGCAAGGAAAATGTCCTGCCCAGCTGTGCTGAGCTTCTACTCAGCTTCCTTACGTGGATTCCAGCAGCTCCTTCCAGTGGGAGATGAATCTCAGTCCTTCTCCTGAATTAATAAAAAATACATTACTGCCTCAATTGAACAAGACAAATGCCAGCACAAGGAATGAGGGAAACGCTGGAGCAAACATAATGTGGAAGAAATGGATTAGAGGAAGAACCAGCAGATCGGCGGGCGCTGGGCACTGCTTCTCAGTGTCACACCCGCCCTGAGAGGCACATCTCCATTTGCACAGCTTCTAATCTCAGCCCTGCAATGCAGCATCCCCTGCCTTTCCAGCTTCCTGGCTGCAGCATCCCTGCCTTCCCAGCTCCCCTCCCGCTCAGCTCCCCGCTCCAAGCTGCAATGCAGCAGGGTGGGAAAGCCCCACTCTCCTTCCTACCCCTCTGCCCCACCACAAGGAGCGCTGAGCCTCCCAGCCCAGCTCCGAGCCTCGCACGTCCTCTGCCTTCCCGAGCTCACCCTTCCCAGCCCCAGAACCAGCAACCCTCCCCCGGAGCCTCGGGAGAGCTGCCTCCTGTGCCTGGAGGAGGACGTGACTTTGCAGGGTGGGCGATACAGCAGCACGGCACCATATCTGATCTCCTACAGCTCTGCATGAGACACCCTCAAGGTGCGAAGCCTGGAGAGGACAAGGACTGGGATACCAGAGAAGGATGGAGCCATCCCTGCTCCACCCAGCGAGTGGATCCAGGCTCAGCAGCTTCATTGCTGTCACCAGCACCAGGAACACCAAACACACACACAATTCAGAACAGCAGTGTCACCAGCACTAGGAACACCAAACACACACACAGAGCCCAGGACAGCACTGTCACCAGCACCAGGAACAGGAACACCAAACACATACACAGAGCCCAGGACAGCACTGTCACCAGCACCAGGAACACCAAACACACACATGGTCCCAGGACAGCACTGTCACCAGCACCAGGGACACCAAACACACACATGGTCCCAGGACAGCGCTGTCACTGTGCACACAGGACACCAAATATCACATACACGGTGCCACAAAACACTGTGGACCAGACAAGTGATCAATTCAGAGGATGTGCCAGTGGCTCCACCTGCCACTGAGAGCCAGGCAGTCTTGACCCCAAGACTGCAGCCCTACAACAACCACCCAGTCACCCCTGGGCAGGACCGTGGCTGAGCAGGGAAGCCGGGAGGCACACACTGCCCACGGCAGACGGGCTGGCACTGGACACTGGCATCACTGACAGGTTACACACCTCAGAGGGTGCAGGCTCTGGCTCTGCACTGAGCTGGAATGAATCCTCCCCCATGCAGTGGACACGAGCACCAGCCAAGTGCTGTCCTCAGATGCTCGAGTGAGAGTGGGCAGCAGGGGCCAGGGGCAGGGGGAACCAGGGACATTGTTGTCTGGCACCACGAGAAGATGCCCAGGAAAGCAAGGAGCTGGGAACCAAAATGGACACAACAGGGTAACTGATGCTGGGGGGACTTGTGACAGGGAGGGCTGTGGTCATGGTGATAACATGCTACAGCATGGGAAGTCAAATACACAATGCTGGGACCCAGGGATATGAGGAAGGGGCTCTCCAGAAAGACCCAGAACTGCCACCAGTTCCCTGAGTGCCTCCCACTGCTCACATGGCACCAGGACCAGGTGGATTGGGTCCACCCCAGGAGCACTCAGTAGTCACCCTGAGGGGACCACAAGGCCTTGAGGTGACATCACCCAGGTCCCACTGTCGTCACATCCCACCAGCAGATCCCAAACAGCATTTCCAGAATTGCACAACATTTTCCATTCGTTTACACATTTTCTTATTGGACACACGTTGGATTTGGGGGCAAGACAGTGGGCAGTCACTGGGAAAGCCCCATTTGAACAGGGATTTTCAGGCTCTTTAGGGAGGACTTTGTTTCAGCAGTGCATCCCCAAATATCTTTGCCTTCCAGTGTTTGCTCTGCTCTCTTTCCATGGCAAATTTTGAAAGACAAATCTGGATTTAATTTTTTTCAGCCCTTTTTCCACACTGCCATAATCACTGAGAACGTGGCACATCCCAAACAGCTTCAGCAGAAGCTCTGGGGCCCTCAGGTCACATTTCCAGACCTTTCCAGTCACTGCAGCCACCTCAGCTGGAGAGAGGAGATATCTGCTACTCACTGCCAGCTCCTGGGAGCAGGCTGGAAGCAGCAACATGACCATGTACTGCTCCCCTTTCTCCACACCCCTACCCCAAAGGCAGGAATCCAGCTCTGTGGGCAGAAGGAAATAAATCCCCATCTCAACAACCTCGTCACATGGACACTGTCACACAGGGCCCTTAAGAGAGGAGCAGCATTAGCGATATCAGGACAGCCTGATATTGCCAGTGTTTTACAAGGCAATAACCCACTCCCATCACTATGAAGAGCTACTTGGTCTCTGACCTTCTCATGGTCTCCTGCCAGGGAGCCTGGCTACTGCTGCACAGCACTGCCATGGGCCCATTAGTGCTGAATTAAACTGGTAGGGAAACCACGGGGCAGAGGGAGGAACACCACGGGGCAGAGGGAGGAACACCACGGGACAGAGGTGCTCCTTTAATCCCACACTGTGTGCCTTCCAGAATGGATGGCAATCAAGAAGGAATACCTTTGCTACACCTTCACCAGTCAGAACACAGGACACAGGACGTGTCAATCACCAGCCAATTGTCTTTCCTGCACTGTGGGGTTTTTTAAACTGACCAGTCAGATGTGGTGTGAAGCTCCTGCCTGTCATGGAGCCCATCTGCCTGTCCCAGCCCTTGGCTCTCCTCCCCATCACCAAAGGGCTGCTGGCACCCACTGACCAGCCAGCACCAGCCTGAGCACAGCTGGGCCCTGCCCTGCCTGCGTGTTGGCACCACAGGGGTACCAGGTGCCCATGGGAATGTGCTGCCCAGCGAGAACATCCCTGCTGGACCACCTGGGGAAGGGTGGCATGGCCCACCCAAGGGCTGCAGGACCGAGATGGGCTATAGCTGCACCTGCAGAGTTTGGCAGGGCTGCAGACTCCTGCAGCGAGCATTTCGGGGAACACCATCTCCCCTGGGATCACACGTGTGTCCTCCTGGGCTCCGGCCCATGCACCACCGACCGCTTACTCGCTGATGCGAATTAGCAGCCACTTAAGAGGCACCACATCCAGCAGGAGATGGACAAGGAAATGGCTGCAGAAAGCAGCTGCAGGCTCTCAGGGGTGCTCTGGGGAGCTCTAGGTAAGTGCCCATCAGGCTGGGCACTGCACACACAGCCCCTGCACCTGCACACTCCTGCCCATCACACCCCGAGAAGGGCACGGCGAGCTCTGCACAGCCAGCTCTGCCCCCACGCCGGCCACGCGCACTCCATCCCCTTCATCCTGTGGTTGGGTGCTGGTGTAATTAGCAACCCCAGCTGCCAGCCAGCTTTGATGAGAAGCCTCAGTCTTTGGTTGAAGCGAAATGTATAATTTGGATGATGGAAATAGCCTCTACAAAGCACATGTGGTCGCTGCATCCCGGTGACCTCTCCCGGCTTACGCAGGCTGCTCCGCTTTAAACGCGGTGCAGCTACAAAGGCTTCAGTGCCATCAAACAGATGAGGCAGCGGCAGCAACTGAATGAGAGGTAACATTTGGCCACTACTAAATAAACTGTATTTTTGGCCAAGAGAGGCTTGGGAGTGGAGTGCTTCTGGCAGGAGGAGCACGAGGTGGAGATGAGAACTCAGGTGAGGAGACCAAAGACACACAAGGCCTTTGGAAGCCACTGTGGCTGGCGGGGCCAGGAGCTCAGAGGCAGCACAGGATGCACACCACAGGTCCACAGTTCAAGGACAACCAGATCTGCAGAGGCTGGAAGTCCCTGCAATTTCTGTCTCTCTCTTCTCACCACAAACAGAGCTTGTGGGTCCTTCCCATGCCACTCTGACAGAGTGCCCTCCAGCAGACACAGCCAAACAGCTCAGGCTGATGTTTCTCTCACAAAAGGAATTGATGAAAACAGCAAAGAGGCCTTCCTTTCCTCCCTCTCGAGCCCCTTCTGCAGCAATCAGGAGAAAGCTCCTCTCTGAGCCCTCCTCACCAGCCCTAGCAGGGCGTGACACCCACTCTCCTGAATCCCACTCTCCTGGGATCCCATTCCTTTTGGGTCCACTGCCACCTTAGGAATCACCTCTCCCTGGAGGAGCCAGGTTGTGGAAGGTACTATTGCCCCCAGAGAAGGTTTCATTCTCTTGGATCACCAGACAAAGCAAAAGGGTCAGGACTGGGGGCTCAGCATTTGTCCATGTCAGGCACCCTCAGTCACAGCTGTGTCACCAGCACACACGAAGTGACGGAGTAGGCACCACCACTGTCACTCTGCTTTCTCTTCTCCCCATCCCCAAGCTCCTGTTGGCATCCTCACCACACAGGCTGTCACAGCTCAGGTAAGTAGGTGTGACTCAACATCACAACTCCCATGAATATGGGACATACAGCCCCATGGAAGGGAAGTGACATTTCAGCAGGGTCAAGCTCCTGCTCTGCCCACCCCAGGCTCTGCCCCCACCCAACACTGGACACAGTCACCTCTGCAGGAAGCCCACTGGTCCATATATCTTATAAAATTATCTCTTTTGGCAAATACACAGAGCAGGGGGTTCAGAGGACAGATTTGGCAGAGCCTGGCCCTCACAGGCCAGTTGACCAAGCCTTCAGATGGTAAGTGCAGTCCAAAGGGATGTTTAACATCTCCCAAGGTCAAGGTCAGCCTTGACTGACACAGACGAGAGTCCAGAAACCAAAGTGGGTGCTGGGGGCACTTCCATAACCCATGGTCTTCCTCAGCATGTGTACAAGTCCCTGTTCTGGATCTCTGGTACTCCAGCAGCTGCCACAAACCAGCAGTCACTCCTGCATGGGCCAGTCCTGCAAGGATTTCACTTAGGAGTGCTGAGGAAACCTTCATCCAAGAGCAGAGTGTCACAGAGGGGGACACTGAGATTTCCCCAGGCATCCCAACACCAGGGAGTGGCAATCTGTTAGTCCCATAAGTGACAAATCCTAGTGCAATCCTGCCCTGCTCCCATGGCATCTGGTGCTATTGCAGCATTAGAGCTGAGGATGGATGTCTGTGAGCCCATCTGTGGAAACACCAGGGCACCCTGAGCCCCTGCAGCCAGGCTGACCTCCCATGTCCCACCTGCTCATCCCCATGCCTGTCCACGCCCTGAGCTCACTCCCTGGCTTTCCAGTTGCAAGCACTGGGATGCCCCAGCATCTGGGGCAGACTCTGCCAGGGAGGGAATGGGCGGGGTGCCACGGTTGGGCATGGCCGAGGGCAATGGGCTGGGAGGCTCCACACCTGTGTGCTGGCACATGCCAGTGCACACTGTGCCAGAGCCCTGTGCTGGAGCAGGGGCTGTGACACCCCAAAGGCTCCCGCAGCAGTCAGGGGTTTGCAGGGAAGCAGATTCAGCCAGCACAGCTTTACAGGTAGCTGGTTCCAGCACATACTCCAGCTCGCTCCACATCTCCAAACCAGCCCTCCCAAGTCCCAGCTGGAATGAATCTCTCCCCTTTCTTCCCACAGCAGAGCTCTGCTCACCAAGCAGTGAGGAGAAGGCATCCCAAGCCAACTCAAGCACCAGAGAAGCACCTGACCTCCTAAAAGGGGGTCCTAGACAGGGAACTGGAAGGGACTGCACAGACCAGCCCTGCCCGTACTGCTGCTCCCACCCATCACCAACCACCAGGGCTTTACACCTGGGCACCAGGAGCACCATGATGGCTGTGCAAGGCTCCTTTGCCACCTTCTCCCACCAGTTAACCAGACCAAACAGAGCTCTTGGGAGCCGTGGTCCTTGCCCAGCCAAGCCCACAGGCACTCATGGTCATGACACAGTGGGAAGCAGAGGGCTCCCGAGGCAGCCACAGTTCCTAGAGATCAGCAGGCAGACACGAGGGACAGGAGAGGACTGGTTTCACCCCCACCAAGACCCAGCATCACAGCCCACGATGCCAGCAGCAGGTCCCAAGGTCAGGGGCACAGCCGGCACTGGGCCAGTGCTCACTGTTCTCATGGAAACCCACCATGCACACAACAAGGGAACGAACGTGCCAGGACAGCGAGGCACAGGCAGCCACAGCCCAAAACCGGTTCACACGAGCCCTGCAGCAGCATCCCTGGAGGACTCTCCTCCACCAGAGCCCCAGACCTCAGAGGAGCTCTGGATCTGCCCAAAGCGCGGCAGCAGCGCGGACCCTTCACGTGGCATCTCCACCAGTAGCTTCCCAAGGTCACCCTCGGGCTGAGCCACCCCGATGGTGACAAGCAGCTGTGACACCCAGCCTGGCACCCTCTGTCGTGTTCGGTGGGTGTCGAGACAAGGGGCAGCTGACAAGGCACGTGGGGGAGGACAAGCTCCACCACCACCTTCCACTGCTCCTCATGAGGAGGAACTGCCATTCCTCCAAGGCAGGAGGTGACTGTGATGACCCTTCGGCTGCCTGACAGCACCTTCTCCCTCAGCATGCCTTGAAGATGCTTTGACAGGCTGGGAGAGCTGGGGGCGTTCCGTCTGGAGAGAAGGCTCCAGGCAGACCTTACAGCCCCTTCCAGTGCCTAAAGGGGCTCCAAGAGAACTGCAGAGGGACTTGGGGCAAGGGATGGAGTGACAGGACAAAGGGGAATGGCTTCCCACTGACAGAGGGCAGGGTTAGATGGGATATTGGGAAGGAATCCTTCTCTACGAGGATGGGCAGGCCCTGGCACAGGTTGGGTAGAGAAGCTGTGGCTGCCCCATCCCTTGGAAGTGTCCAAGGCCAGGCTGGACAGGGCTTGGAGCACCCTGGGCTAGTGGAAGGTGTCCCTGCCCATGGCAGGGGGTGGAATGAGATGATCTTTGAGATCCTTTGCAACACAAACCACCCTGCCATTCAAAGACTGACTGGGCACACCGAGCCCTCTCAGCATCCCTTCACCGAGGACACCGGCGGGTCCCTCCCTGGTGTGGGGACCCATCCCCGGCCACCCCGCGCCCCCCGAGCCGCACTCACCCAGCATCTGGCTGAAGAGCAGCTGCTCCAGGTCTCCCAGCACCGTCACCACCAGCTCGGGGTCCACCTTCAGGTACGGCTTCTCCTCGCTGCCCGCCGCCACCGCGGGCGCCTTCCCTCCCAGCAGCTCATCGTCGCACTTGCCCCCTCCGCCTCCGCCGCCTCCACCGCCCCCTCCTCCTCCTCCTCCTCCGGCCTCGGGGGCCTTGCTGAGGGGCTTCACCTCCGCGTACGGCCCGCGGGGGATGCGGCTGGGCTTGCCGGCGGGGGGCGGCTTGGCGGGGCCGGCGGGGCGCGGCGACAGCAGCGAGTGCTCGGAGCGGGACAGGCTGCGGGACATGGTGGGTCCGTCCCTGCCGCGGGTCCCGCCGCGCCCGCCGCCCCCCGCCGCTCCCGGCGCCGCCGCCGCCGCCTTCGCCATGTCGTCGCTCCAGCGCGGCTCGTACAGCTGCCGCTTCTTCTCGGCGTCCGTGAGGAAGGCGAGGTTGGTGAGCGACTTCTGCTTGCGCAGGTTGGAGCCGGCGGGCAGCCGCCCCTCGGCGCTGCTCGCCTTGAAGACGCGCAGCTCCGCGCCCCGCGGCCCCGCGGCCGCCGCCGCCGCCTTCGCCCGCTTCGGCATCACGGAGCCGCCGTCGGGGCCCCGCCGGTAGCCGCGCTCCTCCTCGCCCAGCTCCACGTCGGGAAGGCTCTTGAGGTTGCTCCCCAGCATCCCCGCGCTGCGAACATTTAACCCGCCGAGCGCTGCTGCTGCTGCGGCTGCTGCGGCTGCGGCACCGAGGGGACACACCGGGCGAGACAGAGGGAGAGGCGCCGTCAGCGCCCGCCCCACCGGCCGGGGCGGGGCGGGGCGGGGATGGGGTGGGGTGGGATGGAGTCGGGTGGGATGGGGT
>JAWWEW010000073.1:761874-779895 GCA_035583185.1 Anabacerthia variegaticeps
CGCGCCGCGGCGCATCCCGCGCACACACACATACACACACATACACACACATACATACACGCATATACACACACATACACACATACACACACACGCATACACACATACATACACACACATACATACACATACATACACACACATACATACACACATACACACGTAAACACACACACGTAAACACACACACCCACCCTACCCCGGGGGGCGGCGGGACCGTGCGGGACACCGGGGAGATGCAGGACCCCCCGGAACAGTGCGGGACCCCCGAGGGCAGAGGGACCGTGTGGGACCCCCGGGGGCAGAGGGACCCTGGGGGCAGAGAGACCCCGGGGGCAACAGGACCGTGTGAGACCCCCGGGGGCAATAGGACTAAGTGGCACCCCCGGGGGCAGAGGGACCCTGGCGGCAGCAGGACCTTGTGGGACCCCCGGGGGGCAGCAGGACCAGGTGGGACCCCCGGGGGCACTGGGTCTGTGCGGGACCCTGGGGTGACACAGGACGCCTGGGGCGCGGGGTGAAGCTGCCAGGCACGGTGCTGGGTACACCCATGGGTGTCGTGGGGGGCTGTCCCCCCGCACCGAGCCACGTCCCGCAGCCCCTCGCAGGCAGGGAGGTGCCGGGTGCTGGATGGCCGAGGTGTGGAGCCCAGCGTGGGGGTCCCGAGCCCCAACACCCTGTATTGAAGCACCCCCGTATTGAAGCTCCCCCTGTCCCGCCCGACACGGACCCCACATCCAGCTCAACCCTGCACACTCATCCCCAGGAGGGGCCAGAACGTCCCCATTTCACCCCAAGAGGTGCGGGAAGAACCCGGGCTCGCTCTCCCCCGGGAGCCCCCCGAGGCACACTGTGGTCCCCAAACACAGCAGGGCCTCTCCAGTGATCCAGGGGAATTAAGGGAGGGAGGGGGGAGAAGAGGGGGAGTGGGATCTGGTTATCATCATTTTTCATTAATTACCCGTCCCTCGGGAGGGGTGAATTAAGTCTATTTGGTGACCTCACGCGGGCTGCCATGGCAACCGCCGGGAAATATTGCATTAGAGCCCATCACTTCAGCCGAGATAAGGACGGGAGGGCCGGGGGGGGTGCGAGCCCCCCAGCCCACCCCCGGGCGGGTGTTCCGGGGCTCAGCCCATGGGGAGTCCCCGAACAACCCAGCCTGGGTGGGACGGTAAAGGGTGGCCAAAAAAAAAATAAAAGTGCTTTGCACCATAAGGTGCTGCTGGGGCAGAATGGTTGGACAAGCGAAGCCACTCGCAGTTTGGGGAGCTGTTTGCGCGGGTGTAGGGCCTGCTGTGGTGGGGGGAAATCTGTGTCATTTTGGGGCTGACGAGGCGGCTCTTGGGGACTCCCAATGTCCCCCGTCCCCTCTGGCTGGGTCCAGCGGAGCCCCGGGAGGTGCCGCGGGCCGGAGCGGGCGTGGAGGGAGGGAAAGGATCCGGCCCCTTCCCCAGCGCCAAACCCGCTCGGCCTCTTCCCAAAAGCTCCCCGAGGTTCCCAGGCAGCTGCGCTGGGCGCATGCCAGACCCGCTCACTCCCCCTTGCTTCCTCCCGGAACACCCTCCCGCTCGCCCTCGCTTTCAGCGCTTTCCAAATCGGGACTCAGCGCTGAACCCCGTTATCCTCTCCGGCTGCGGTGCCGGGACACCGCGACAAAGCCGGTCCCTGGTGGGACCCACCGCCGCTCTGACCGACTTCTGTCCCTTCAAATCACCCGGCTCTCTTTTTTCCCCTTCCCTGCACATCCCTGGAGCATCCTCCGCTGCCGCTGCCCTGGCAACCGCCGCCCCAGCATCTCTCCAGGAGCCGCCCGCACCCCAAAATCTGCCCCCGAAGCAAGCGCCGGAGGGGGCTGGGGTGTCCCCAGCATTGCAGCGGGGAGCTTGTGTTCAGCCCCTGGGGAGGGGGGTGACCCAGCGATGGGTGCGGGGAGCCAGCGGTGCCGCCGCACCCGCCTCCGCACCGGCTCCTTGGAAATGGGTCATTCCTGGAGCTCGCTGGGAAACTGGGAAGAGGAGGGAAAGGAGCCAAGCGGGGTGATGTCCCGACACCGTCCCCAGACGGGTCAGTCCTCTGTGCCCCTCACTGGGTAGGATTTTGGCCGCAGAGGTCACGGGATGCGGGAACTGCAGCCGAGCCCTCCCCAAGGGAGTTGGGACACCTCCGCTGTGGGGGATCTCCCCTCTGCCCCACCGACCTCCAGCCCTGGCTCCCGTTCCTACAGGAGCCTCTGCCCCCTGGCACTGTAACAGCAGCCCCCCGGCAGGACCCCCCATTCCCGAGGAACCCCCCTGGACTCACTCAGGCCTCTGGGTTTGCGGTCGGGGTCAGGTCCCTCTGCAGGACCAGGACACTCGTCACCAGGGGATGTGGCCTTCTCCTGCTCCCGGTCCTCCCGCAGCCTGGGGGTAGAGAGGGGTGAGGATGGGGGAGCAGGGGCACATTGCGGTGTGCAGCCAGCTGGGGACCCCCAAAACAGGGGAACATGATGCCATGGGCTCTGCCAGGGTCTGGGGACACTGGCCTCATGGCAGGGGGGGGCCAGGGCACCCTGTTCCACCCTGACTCCATCCCCTGTCCCTCACCAGCTCCCACAAGTGCCCCAGGTATCCCCAGCACCCCAATCCAGTGGGAGCCCTCCTGCAGGTACAGAGTCCCCAGACCCAACCCCGTCATTACCCATGGCCACACCCATCATGGCTACCAGCCTCCCTCTGTCCCCATATCCCCCAGCCCCATGTCCCCCTGTCCCCAGGCCCCCCACAGCCCCAGGACCCCGATGCCCATGTCCCCCTGTGCCCAAGTCCCTCAGAGCCCCATGCCTTCCTGCCCCTATGACCCCTTGCCCCCTGCCCCCCCAGACCCTCCTGTCCCCAGGGACTCACCGGTACTGGAAGGGTGCCACGGTGGCAGTGACAGGGTGGCTGTGTGGGGGTCCCGAGGAGAAGGTGATGGCCCCTGACCCAAATACGGGGCTCCTCCCCTGTGAGCTACCATGGGACTCATCCCCTGTCCCTGCCCCGGCTGCTGTGCTGCCCTTCCCAGGGCATGCCCCTGGCCGCCCCCCAGCCCTGCCCTGTGCTGGGGGAGCTTTGGGCAGGTCTGTGGGCTCCCCTGCCCTGCCTGTCCCTCTCCTCCCACTGCCCACTGCCTCTGGAAACTTCCCAGGGGATACCAGGGATCTTGCCAGGGCTTTCTGCCCCCCATGAGGGGGGACACTGGGGCTTCTGTCCCTTCCCTCAGCTGGCTCCTGGCTGGCAGCTCTGCCAGTGCCTTTGGGTTTGAGGGTCTTAGGACCAGGGGCTGGCACCTTCCCTGGCCTAGGGGACAGAGCCCTGTGGGGGACGGGGGACCCTGGGGTGCTCAGTGGGGCTGCAGTGTGCAGCTTGCCAAGGGCCATGGAGCGAGGCACTGGGATGGCAGAGGGGTAGTGGCTGCGGCCGGTGGAACTGATGTTGGCTGTCCCGTTCATCCTGGCGAGGTGGCTGCTGGTGAGGCTGTGGAGGGAGAGGAGGGTTGGTCACTGCCTGGGGCATGGAGGTGCCACACCAGACCCTGCTCATGGGTGGCCAATGGGTGTTCATTGTCCCCATCCTGGGAGGAGGTCACTGCATCCCATACCCCAGAGTGAGGACAGGGCCAGGGCATACATGATATTCTTCCCCAGGGAGTCTGTGCAGCCCCATCCCTGTGTCCCCAGATCCCTGTGGCAGGTCCCTATGGCAGCACAGACACATGGGCACAGACCCTCACCAGGTAGAGCTGTACCACAGGCAGGATGGGCCCCTCTTGGTCACTCAAAATCTTATCCTGATCCCCAAAACCATATCGTGGTCAACTAGGACTATCCCCTGGCCACCCAAGACCATCTCCCAGACATTTGAGGCCATCTCCTGTTCACCTAAGACAACCTCCTAGAGGCAGAGGACCAGCTCTGTGACACCATCTATTGATGTCTGAGTTCTACCACCACGCTGGAGTGCCCTCCACATCCCCAATGTCCTCACACACAGTGCCAGCTGCCCCATCTCTCCATGCTCTCACTCTCATCTTGCCCCGTGGTGACTCTTGTGGGCACCACCCCTCAGACCACACTCTGTGTCCCCTTTCCTTTGTGTCTTGCTCCATGTGATGAGGATGGGGTCTCAGCACACCCCCTAATCCCACCCAAAGCACCCATGGGGAGGCAAAGTCCTCTTTGCCTCCACTGAGGATGGACAGGGATGTCAGCACAGTCACAGTGAGTGAAGGAGCTCATTGCACCCTCAGGCTTCGCCTGGGCAGGCAGAGCAGAACTCAGTGAGGAAATCAACCATTGGGTCTCCAACCACCTCCCACTCGCTGCTCTTCAGGAAAAAGCCTCAAAACTCAACGAAAAAAGTTTTCTCTGGGGGATGAAGTGATCTCTAGAAAGATGGGGAGCTGTGGCCCCGTGGGGAGCTGTGGCCTCACAGGCACCAGGTGCCACAAATCTCCCGGGACACACATTTTGCATGTTGCTCCAGCATGGTTTTGTTCTACCTCCTTGAAGGAAAACCTCTGGAGTGGAGGCAGATGCTTTTTGGAGTTCCTGAACATTCCAGGGGGCACCATCAGCTCCTGGTTGGCCCCCCATGGTGGGGGCTCATCTCCCTGAGCTGGATCAGTGTTGGGTGAGTGCAGTGAGCTCAAAGGGGTCCAGTGAGTGCATTTGGGGCTGTGCTGGAGCCCACTGAGGCTGTTCCTGGCAGTCTGGGGATTGCAGCTGCCCAGGTACTCCCACACACACCCTCTCTGTCAAACCACCCAGCTGAGATGGAGCTTCTCTAGAGCCAGGGGAAGGTTTCTTGGTAAGCCCTGAGGGGCACCCTGATGGGAACAGCACCCAGCCTCAGCCCTGCACCCATTGCATCTCCCAGTAGAGAGAATGAATGGTGTCTAAAATGTCCCAAACTGCCTCTCCCCCACCCCAAGCTGCCCTGAGTGCTGCAACCCCCAGGCTTTTGGGGGTCTGCAAGGACCAAATCATGCCCCACCAGGGTGGCCACATCCCTGCCACAGGCAGTGCTGGGATGAACACACTCAAATTCCCTTTCTGCAGACCCACATGAGCTGGATCACTTGATCGTGGGGCTGTGGGTCACGGGGAGAAGGGCTGATGCAGCAGACGAGATCAGGGAATCACAGCACTCATGTCAGTGCCAGCTGGGAGCTACAAAGGTCTTTTCAGGGCAATTTTGATTAAGGGACAGAGGGAACGGATGCACTCTGGGCTTGCTCTCACTGAAGCTTCTTAAACACCCGGGGAAGTTTTTCTCTCTCCCCACTGAGCCCCCTCTGCCTCTTCTCACCATGGTCATGTGTCCAGTGGATGGAGGCAGCACTGGGACAGATCCATCCTCGAGTCTCTGCAGGGGCTGGGATGGAGACAGGCACAGGGGCTCTGCCACTCCCACGTGGGTCCACAGATCTGGATCCATCCAGTGTGGGGCCCTGTGCTGGCACCAACCCACCCCCAAGGGTGCTGCAAGGTGGGCAGCAGGAGCCAGGCAGGGCTTTCCCTATGCCAGTGGGATTTCCTGCATCCACAAAGGTCACTCCTGGGAGTGCAGTGGCCAGAGATCAGCATCCAGCTGGAGACCAGCTCGTTCCTGTGGGCACAGCACTCCTGACCCAGATGTGAATATCAGCAGCAACGAGCTCCCCTCCACCCCTCAGCCTATTTCTGGTCTGTGTCACACAATCCACACTTACAAACCCCAGATCTTCACTGTTTTCCTCTCTCCTTGAGGCAGCCCTGTGCCTCAGGAGTGCTGTGCCTGGGGGCAAAGCAGTTCGAAGCCTTGAGCTGCAAAATACCTTGTGCAAACACAAACAGGGTTGACCTTTATAGGACCACAGAATGGTTTGGGTTAAAAGGGACCTTACAGGCCATTTCATTCCAATCCCCTGCATTGGCAGGGACACTTTCCACCAGACCAGGTTGCTCCAAGCCCTGTCCAACCTGGCCTTGGACACTTCCAGGCATGAGAATGCCCAGGATGGGGCTAAGAGGCAGCGAAGCCCCAGCCTTATGGACATGAGTGGTGAAAACACTGGCCCCAACTCACCCCAGGTCCCTCAGTCAGCTCCAGCCTCAGAAGAGGCTGCTGATGGGTTTTCTCCTAGCACAGAGGGAGATCATCTGCCCTGACTCCATAAAGCCTGCTTTAAGACCCTCCTCAACCAAATCAGAGGCAAAAAACCTACTTTTATGCTATGACCTTACCTTGCCCACACCCACTGAGCACCATCAGCATGCAGCACCCCTCCAGCCCCGCCTGCTCCCCAGGCACGTGGCACTGGGGCTGTAACCAGGTCTTGTAGATTCTTTTCCACTTTGGCTTTCTCTCTTGTGGACACAACTTCCATTTCTCCCCTCCGAGCCCACCAGCGATGCCACAGCTGCAGCAGAAGCCAAAGCTGCCACGTTGGCCACAAAAAATCAATCCTTCTCTTGTGCTCTCAGGGTTGAGGTTTCGCAGGAGATGCCAATGCCTGCTGGGAGTCAGGCTCAGAGCAGTCCCCTTCCCACCACACACACCTTGGATATCTCCGAGGGCACACAGCATTCCACTGTGCCTGGCTAAGCATGGCTGAGCCCTCTGTGGGCTTCATCCTGCTTTAGAGATGCCAGGGGGTTCCTGGAGGATGGCTGAGGGGAGATGCGGGTGCTGCCCCATTCCCCCAGGCTGGGACACCAGCTGGACCCTCGGGGTGAGGTCCCACACCCAGGAATGGCACCAAAGGGATAAAATCAAAGTGATTCCTGCCAAATCCCTACTTCCCTCATCAGCCCCAGGAGGAGCCACTGCTGCTCCTGGAAGCCCCCTACTCATTCAACACCAACCAGCACGAGCTAAAGCCATTCCTGGGCAACATTCAGCCCTTTCTTCTTCCCAAATAATTCTTCCTTTGCCTCCAGACTGATTTTACCCCATTCAAGCTCTGTCCCAGGACCAGGTGCCCCTTCCATTGTGGCACATGGGGCACATGCCAGAGTGGGCAAGACCCCCATGAAACTGTGTCGTGCTGTGTCACACTGTGTCACAACTGTGTCAAGCTGTGTCATGCTGGCGTCCTGCCACCTCTTTGCCCGGCTAAAGCAGGTTATGGCTTGACCCAGATACACCCAGCAGCTCCTTCACAATTAGCTCAAAAGGGAAACAACTTTCTCCTTCAGTGCAACCCAGGAACAGCCCTCGGGAACCAGCTGCTGCTCACCCTCCAGGTAACAGGAGCACCAAGAACTTGCACCTGATGCTTTAATTTGGGGACTTCCAGCTGGCCCTGTCACTTCCCCAGGTACCAACTCGGGCTCGCTGGGTGCCGTGGCAGTGAAAAGCAGCAGGTGCACACGAGGTGTTTCAGCAGCAGGTGAACATGAGGTGTTTTAGCACCAGGGGATATTTTGGAGCAGCTGCAGCAGTTCTGTGGGCAGCAGAGCCCTGCCTGGCACCAGAGCTGAGCCTCCCAGGCAGCCAGACATGTTCATCTCCCAGCCAAGGCAGGGGTGCTCATGCCAGCTGTCTCCAGAGCTCAGGTCTTGAAGTGAACTTGTGTTTTCCCTGAATTAAAGACCTTTAATCCCAGAGGCAAGGTTGTTTCTGATCCCTTTGGATGTTGCCATGCACAGAGATGGGGGTGTTCACATTGAAGGAAAATGACATGAGCTGCATCCTTCATCCCAGGACAAACACAAGCCAGCACATCCCTGAAGGCATCTCCTTCAAAGAGGCATCTGTTGTGCCCAGAGCTCAAGCTACTTCCTCAGCCCCGTGTCCAAATCCATCTCACACGTGCGATTTTAGCAGCCAGAAATGAACAGGGACCTGGAGCCTGGTCTCATTTCATGTCCCCATTTCAATGACCCAAAGGGGTCACTGGAGCATTCCCAGCATTGAAGCAGATCCACTTCAGAGCCATCCATCACCTGAGCCAAGCTGGGAACAGTCTCTGGCCCTGCGGGGGCTACACTGAGCAGCTGAAGCCCTCAGTTCCCCCCCAGTGCCATGGAGGGAGCCAATCTCCAACTCTCCAATGTTCCCAAGAGAACAGCTAAGGGCTCTGCAAGCATTTTGCTCTGTATTTTGTAGCTTTGGAGGTACTTTAATAAACCAGATAAAATTCGCTTCTCTCTTATCTCTCACAGCTGAGATCCCTGTAGGGATGAAATGCTGTGCCCCAGGATAACTGTGGCAGGAGTCTGAGTGATGGAAAAATTGCTCAACCCTTCAGCCTCTGCTGACAACTCACTGCTGCTCCCTGCCTCAGTTTCCCCACCCTGACATGGCCTCTGCAAGGAGTGAGGGAGCTGAAACCAGTCTAAGAAATAGCAATAAAGTGCAGCTCCTTCCCCGGGTGTCCTGGACTGCAGGACAGCTCTGTAAATTGGGAACCATCCTCGAGACACCCTTGGGACTCCAGCACAGGAATTCCAGGGGCTCCAGCAGAACTGGCCGTGCTGGGTGTCCCCAGGGAGGTGCTCAGGGCTGCAGAACATCCTCTGTTTTTAAGGGGGAGGGTGGAGGGGGCAGCCCAGGGGTGTGAGTGGCCCGAGGAGCTGAGCACTGCCAAGGGACAGGTCCTCATGCTGTGACAGAGCTAATCCCAAAAGCTGCTCCCTGCACCTTGCAGCCCTGTGCAGGATCCAGCCCCAAGCTGCCATCAGGGATGGCAGTGCTCCAGCACAGCCTCCTCCCTGGCACACTCGGGAAGGGTGACAAAGAAAAGGCTCCTTGTGACACAAGGGACATAAAACTTCCCTAAGAGAAACAGAGGGAGCCAGGGCAGAAAGAGGCCTTCAGAGGAGAACAAGCTGGTAATTCAGCTGCCAGGCCCAGCCCTCTGGCCCCTGAGCCCTGGCCAGGACCTGGCCTGCCCACCAGCCGCTGTCACTGCCTGGGACATTGTCACCACCCACATCGCCAGGGCACCGGGCTGAGTCCTTCCCCAGGCTGGGTGCAGGCAGGTGGTTCTCCTGGGTGCAGGCACTGGATGGGCAGATGGGAGGGAGGTGAGACTAGGCATTTCCAGCTCTTCCAGTCCTGGTGGGCTGTTCCCCCCAGCGCGATGCTGAGGGCTCTGGGAGCTGCTGGGAGATGGGTTGTTGGCTGGGGCAGGGGCTGAAGGACAGAAACTGGCTGTTGTCTGAGCAGAGATCATAAAAGTATCACAGAATTGTTCAAGCTGGAAAAGCCCTCCAAGATCATCAAGTGCAACTGCTAACCCAGCACTGCCATGTCCACCATGAAACCATGTCCCCAAGTGCCACATCCCCGTTTTCTGAACACTTCCAGGAATGCCCAGCCCGTAACCACAGCACTAATCCCTGGTTTAGCCCCTCCACAGCAATCCCATTAGCCCCTTAACCCACTTCAATAAAACCTGCTCTGAGCAAAGCTGAGCTCTGAGCTGGACCTGCTGTAGCAGCCACTGTCACCAACCCCCGGGTACAGCCGAGAGACCGAGCTCTGCCTGGGCTGTGCCCGGCACAGATCCCGCTGGGGGATGAGGTTGGATGCTCTGGGAGCTGAGACAGACCTGGGAGCTGTGCAGGGCTCAGTGCGAGGGACTGTGTGAGGATCTGCGGGAGGGACCGTGTGAGGGGCTGTGCAAGGGTCCTCGACGTCGAAGGCTTCTCTCCAGGGATATCCCGGGGCCTGGATGGCTCGGCCGACACACTGCCCCGTTCCTCCGTGTCCCCCCAGGACTTCCCCACCCGCGGGTCTCTCACTATGGCTGTTCCCACACCCGCTGAGCCAGATCACCGGGGCACCGGGGCAGAGGTGTTCCCTCCGCCGGGCAGAACCTCTGCGGGGTGGATATCGGGGCTGCCCGGCAGGACCGGAGGCGGGGGGGACACCGGGGACGTCCGCGACCCCCGGCCCTGGGGACATTCAGGAGGCGCCGGTGCTGGACAGCTCCGCCCGCGGCACCGCCCCCCGGTGCCGCCCCCCGGGCCGGTGTCATCCCTGGCCCCCACCGGTGTCACCCCCGACCCCGACCCCTGTCACCTCCACCCCGCCCGGTACCGCATCCCGAGCCGGTGTCACTCCCCCGAGCCCGGTGTCGCCCCCTGAGCCGGTGTCACCCATCCCACCCCGGACCAGTGTCGCCCCTCTCGGCCCGATGCTGCCACCCCCAGCCGGTGTCCCTCCGGCACCGGTGTCACCCCCTGGAAGCCCTGTCCGTCCCCTCCCCAGCGCGGTGTCCCCCGGGTGGGCAATGCCCAAGCCCGGTGATGTTTGTCCGTCCCGGGCCACCGCCGCCAGCCCGGGGCCAGCAGAGCGAGTCCCCAGGGACCAGCCCAGCGCCCGGGCCCCCCGGCCTCTCGGCTGCCTGTCTGGGACAGAACCATCTGTCCCATGCCTGGTCCCATCTGTCCCTCAGCAGCGCTGCCTGTCACCCCCGGTGTCCCCAGCGCCCGCAGGGACCAAGGCTGGGCTGTCCCTCCATGGGGCCACACTGCTGACCCCTCATCCCCGCGGTGAAGGGTCGCCTGGGAGCGTTGGATTTGTGCCTGGGGGTCTCCCACTCTGCTCGACCTCCCCGTTCCCCCCGGGCTGCGTGGGGGAAGAGCCGTGAAGCCTCGGAAGCCCCGCGACCGGCTCCTCCTCCGGCACACGAACCATCGCCGGGCACCGCAGAGCCCGGGGTCCCTTCCACACCCAGCACCGTGGCCAACACTGCATGTCCCGAGGGCTTCAAAACCTCCCCAGGACCTGCCCAGGACCTCAGCGCTGCCAGGGGCTGAGGATCCCCCAGTGCGAGACTGAGCCCCGGGCCAGGAGCCGTCCCGCCGCTCCGCTGACATTCGGCTGAACTCTTTCCTGGGCCAAAACTCCGTGGAGCCGGTTGCATCATTTATTTAGCCCCGTGTTCCTGCGGCATCACAGACCCGGCCCTTTGCTCCCGAGAATTTTGAGCAAGAGCAGATGTCGCAGCATCTGCCTTCGCCGCCACCGTGCGGAAACGGCCCCCCCGGTCCTCGACCCGTGAAACCTGGAAGCCCCTGGCGGATTTTGGCTTGGCTGCCGGGCCGGCGGGGAGAGGCAGCTGCGCAGCGGGGCTGTGGAACACATTAACTCAGCAGATGCTGCTGCCTTCGCACGCGTACGTGTGTGCTGGGGTGGTCGGGAAGGTCGGGGGGCAGCTGGGCTTGTCCCCCTCCACCCCAGCAAGGGCAGGGCATCCTCAGCACCCGCCCTGCTCCCTGGTGAGACCCTCACTGCCCATCCACTCCTGCCAATGCTCGGCTCTGACAGCCCACAGCAGGCAGAGCAGGTATGAAAAAGGTAGGTTTGCTCCCCAAAGAAGGTTAAGGATTTAAAAGCACTGCAGGAAGTGTGGAGTGGATAACCCTGGAAACACAGCAATGTGATCCAAAAGTGGGAGCTTTAATCCTGAGAGCAGAGACACAGGAGCCTGGGATGTGCCATCACCGAGCTCCAAATTGGGGCATTTTTAGATGCTGGATCTGCTTCAGGTGATGAACCAAATGAGTGAAAATCAATTCATGGATCTAATCCCCAACTGAACCCCCTCTCCCTCCATACAGACTATTCCCATCACGGACCATTCCCACCATGAGCTAAACCTCCCTGTCCAGTCTTACCTGGCCAAGCAGGACGAGTCTCCCCTAATCCCTCGTATAATAAATGAATCCACTGCTCTTGCAGCCTGGACCCTTCCCAAAGGGTTTGCCCCAAGAGCTCCACACACCCTCTGGCACCCGAAGGGGGTTTCCCTTGGGACAACCAAGTATTTGCAATGGAAAGCAAAAGCCACAGGGAGCCCTTAATGGGATGAGTGGATTTTCCAGTGAGCTGTAAATCCACAGTGGCTGCTGGCAAACACCTCCCTGCTTGATCCGGAGGCAGGTGTGGGGTGTTGTGACAGCCCCCATTCCAGATGGACTCACATTCCCAGGATCTATCAGAATAACCCTAAGTATGTCCCTGATGCCAACTCTCCCAAGGAGCTAAGGACTGTCACTTACTGCATGTGGCTGGAAGAGGTGGGCAGGGGATGGCAATGCCTTCCCCTGGCCTCAGTAACCCCCACCAGCCCAAGCACAGGTGGCAGCTCTGGCCCCACCACCCACTTACACACAAATTTAAACCTCCCACCTCCATGGGATGCAGCCAACAGTCACCATGGGGCCATCACACGCAGAGGATGCTCCGCTTTCCCAGAGGAGAGCACAACCACCCTTCAAGCATCCCATCAGTATCCCTCAAGCATCCCAAGCGAGCAGCCCGTGTGAGGATGGCAGCACTCCTGCCTTCCCTCACCCACCCTACAATGAACATCCCTTGGGATGGATGCCCCAGGAGGGAGCCAGGAGGGTGCACAGAGCGGTGGGGTGAGGGGAGGGGAGGCCAGGGGGAAGGGGTGGAGGAGAAGCCGTGACTTATCGCCCGGCCCTGCTCAGGGGGAGTTTCCTCTGCCGGAGGTGACGCCGCCCGGCCGCATCCGCATGGGCCCAGAGTGGGAGCTGAGGAGGACGATGGGGGAATGAGCGCAAACCCAGCTCCCCCAGCTTCCACCTCCGTTCCCCCGTGAGAGCAGGGCAATCCAGGCAAGTACTGGGAGGCAGTGACTCGAGCACTGGCTCCCACCCCAAAGCTGCTCCCTGCAGCATGGCCAAGGCTTTCAGGCCCTCTCACCCATCCCAGTGGCGAGAGGATTCCAGGACATCAGTCCCACTGTTCCAGCTGGCCCCCAGCATGAGTGGCTTGTCCCCACTTGTCCTCAGTTTGGGCAACCCAATCCCCAGTGCCTGCAGGGCAAGCCCTGGTCTCCTGGATTCATCCCTATGGTGGGTGACAGCAGGACAGGAGCCAGAGTGGCACCAGGACCTCCTGACAAGCCTTAGAAGAAGGGAACTTGCAGGATGCAACCCCGCAACAGAACCCGTGGGAATCCAGCACCGAGATGGGGTGAGACAGAGCCCCACATAAAGGGGCAGTGATGATGCTGCAGGTGGTTCAGGGCTGGGATGGGGCATTGACCAAACTCAGAGCAGTGCACAGGGATCAACATCCACAGCCAGAGAAAACTTCACCCCAGCTCCCGCCCCCACATCCCCACTGACCCCTGGCACAGAGCAGAGCTCTGAACCTTCTCTGTGCTGCTCAGCCAGGACCTCCCTCCACCCCAGTTAAAGAAAATCCTGCTTTCCCCAATTATTGTCACTTCCCATGATGGTGGTGATGTGTGCTGACTGCTGTGGGCTCCTCCAGCCCCTCTCCCACCAAACATTCCTCAATCCAGGCAGTCAATCCACAGCAGTGCCTGATGTCCATAGCACTGCCCAGATCCTGCAGCACGACCTGGCAAAGCTCATTAGAGGTCACTTGCTAACAAGCAGGGCTCCAACTGTGCTGGCAAATGCACCAGATCCTGCTGGGCCAGGTTGGTGGCTGCTCTGTCACCTGGAATCATTTGAGGATTTCCCACAGGTGCTGGCAATGTGCCCTCTGCCTGCAGCCTGTGCCTCAGTTTCCCCATGTGCTGTCGCCAGCCATGTCACCATCTGGGCCACTGACTGTCCCGGCAGGTCTTGGCTCCCCAGAGTGCATCCCTGGAGCTGGCACTCCTCTGGGCTTGGTTCGGGCTTGGGGACTGATCCTGCCCAGCCGGGACAGGCTGGTCACATGAGCTGGGCTTTCCCTGGGGACACACAGGGCAGTGGGCAGAGCCAGAGTGATACCAGCTGCCCCACCACTGTCACTGCTGGTTTTTCCTGCAGAGGGTACAAAGGGCTGTGGGAGGATGGAGGGTGCTGTCCCCAGCTGCCCCCAAAGGGACACCCCGGACAGGTGATGGGGGACCCATATGCCAGCAGCAGGGTGGATGGTGCTGTGGACTTTCATCCCATACTGGTGTCCCCACCCCAGGCTGATGTCCCCCTGCCACTTTGCTGGTGCTGGAGCTTGTCTGACCTCCCCAGGGAGCGCTTGCAGAAGAGGGAACCTCCCACTGGATCAGCGAGCAGAAATGGCTCTGCCAGGGTCACGGGCACGGCGAGGCAACCTCCTCCCACAGCACTCCCACTCCCCCAGCTCCACACGGATCCTGCTCCAGCCAGGAAGGAAGGACACGTCCCCCGGGTTCTCGCCTGCTGGGTGCCCCAGCCTGGTGGCACCGGGGACAGGACAGGGTGCCCCAGCCCGGTGACACCATGTCCTGTCTCCTTGTCGGCTCCAGCCCGTGCCGGGGTTCCCACCACCAGCCCTGCCGGACCCCGGGGGCTGCAGTGGCTCCGCTGGGGTCGGGGGTCCCACCAGCCCAGCTCAGTGGGTGTACCCCAAGCACCAGCCCGGGGAGTGTCACCTGATCCCCCTGCCCGTGGCCCAGGCCCCACATCCTGCTCCAAGCCCGGGCCCCGCTCCCGTCCGCGGCCGGAAACACCTTTTTCCTGTCCGTGGGGCTGCAGCGTGGGGGGAGAGGCAGGAAAAAAACCCCGTGTCCTGGCAGGTTATTTATATCCTGCTGCCAGCGGGGCCAGCCTGATCCCCCACCCACGTCCCCACGTGCACCCCAGCTCTGCTCCAGCCCCTTCAGCCTCATCCCATTCCTGCCCTCATCTCCATCTCATCCCATCCTTTTTGTATCCCCATACCTATCCCTAACCTCATCCCAACCCCAGCACATCACATCTCATCCCCATCCCTTCCCTATCCCCATCACTAACCCAGTTCCCATCTTAGTTCCTGACCCAGTTATCATCTCCATCCCATCCCCACCCCCAATCCTCTCCTCTACACCACCCCTCTCCCCACATACCAAGACTGGAGACTCTTTAACATAAGGAGGATCCCAAACCCCACCTTGGGAATACCATTCTCTTCCCAGTGAGTGGCAGAGCTCACCCAGCCCCACACTCCCCATCCCACCCTGTGTCCCCTCTTTAGACTCACCCTGACCCCTCAGAGCCGGCTCCCTGTGCTGGGTTGTGGGGCAGGGCTGGATCCTGCCCGTGCCCACGGAGCTTTCTGTCCCATCCAGTCCCAGTTAAACCTTGCAGGGAAACTGAGGCGCAGGGCTGGCAGAGGGAGGAGCGCCCGAGGTCGGGGCCGTGGGCACTGCTGGGGCATGTGTGGGCAGCCCTTGCCCCCCAGAGATGTGCGGGAGCCCCGCACCCCCCGGCACGGGCACTTACTCAGTGAAATGACTCAGCCAGGATCCGGCCGGGCCAGCCGGGATTTCCTGACTCAGCTCCCCCGGCTGTGAAAATGGGGGGGTCGAACCCCTCCTTCCAACAACACAGACGCCACACACCCTGCTGGGGGTGCAGGGGGCTCCCCCATCCCTGTGACCCCCTTGGGAGCACTCGGACACTCCAGCACTGGGGATGATGGCACAAGCAGCTACTGCAAAGCCTTGGGGAGCGCGGGCAGCACCCCAAAACCCCACAGGCAACCCCTGCCTGCCTGGGGGCACATGCTTGCCCGCTTTGGGCAGCCGGGGGTATCCAGCAGAGCCGGCTGAGGGCCCGGCATCCTGGCACACCCAGACTCCCTGGCTTTCCTCCCAGTTGTTTTTTTCCTAGGTGAAATCCAGGAAAAGAGTCGCGCCGGCTCACACACGCGGTGAGTCTTTACCGGCTCCCTCCCGCGGGGTGATGACACCTCCATGTCCCACGGGGGCACGGCCCACGATGAAGTCAGCTCAGAGTTTTCCCTACGTCCTGTGCCATCGTGGTTTGGCTTCAGCATTCCCGGCTCCAAGGAGCCTGGAGATGCTCCATCACCCCGGGTGGTGGGATGGTGCTCCGTCTGGGGTGGTGGAGCATCCCTGGAATCGTGGAGAATCCCCATGGAAAGCACCCATGGGTGCCTACAGCCCAGCAGCACCTTCCCATGTCAAAAATGAGAGCAGACACCGGGGTCTGCCGGCACTGACCTGCTCTGCCTGCAGAGAGAAGGTGCTTTTCCGACAGCCCCCGAGCCTCGGTTCCCCCCATCGCCCATTCCAGCTGTAGCTGTCTCAGTTTCCCTGTAACCCTTTGTTGGCCTTTCTGTGCTCCCCGGGGCCGGAGAGGGGACACACCTGCCTTTGGCACCGCGGTGTTTTCCTGCAGCCCCCCTCTGCCAGGGACAGGGATTCGGGGCGTCCGGGGGACACCGGGACACAGGAGTTTGCCAGCCCAGACACGCTGCAGTTCCCACTGCTGAAACAGTGGAAGGTCCAGAGAGGTTGGGGTCCCTGTCCCTGCCAGCATGTCCCCCAAATCACCACTGCTCCCCGCAGCATGACCACGATCACCTCGGTCCCCAACGGGGCGTCCCCCATCACCACTGACCCCCACCCGCTGTTCCTTCCGAGAACGGCTGTCCCCGAAGGATGTCCCACATCACTCCGATCCCACCGGGATGTCCCCCACGTCATCGACGGTCCCCGTCGGGGTGTTCCCTATCAGAGCCCGTCTCCGCCGGGGTGTCCCTCCTGCCTTCCAGGGCCACGCAGGACGGCCCCATCACCCCCGGTCCCCGCCGGGCTGTCCCCCCGTGTCTCCCCGCTCCCCCCGGGCTGTCCCCCCGTGTCTCCCCGCTCCCACGGGGATGTGCCCCACGGCCCCGGCCCCTGTGCCCCGCTCACCGCTCGCCCCGTCCCGTCCCGTCCCGTCCCGCGGGCAGCGCCCGGAGCCGCCGCGGTGGCGGTGACAGTGACAGTGACAGTGACAGCACGGCCGGGACCCGGCGGGCCGGGCGGGCCGGGCGGGGGAGGAGGAGTCGCGCAGGCCCTGCCCGGCCCCGCCGCTCCGGCCGCCCGAGGATGCCCGCCCCGGCCCCGGTGCCCGGACCCCCGGCCCGGAGAGACCCCCGGCCCCGCCCGGCTGGGTCCCTCGGGCCGGCCCCGGTGCCCCCGGGGCCGCTCGGCTGCCAAGACACGGCGCCTGAGCTGGGGAAATCCCATAGACGCCCCCAGGAATTCCTCCACCGACCACTCCCCCAGGATTCCCCATGGATCCCATATGGACGCCCAGACCCCTTGGCTCCCCCATGGATCCCTCCTCGATCCCCCCGGGATCTCCCCATGAACCCACCCGCTGGTTCATCCCTCGATCCCCTCCCCATGGATCCTGACATTGTCCCCGCCACGGACCCCACGCCAGCTTTCCCATGGACTCCCATGGATTTCTTATGGACCGCGGATCCTGCCCCCCACTTCCCCGAATTTCCCCCCATAGATCCCTCCTTATAACCCTCTCCGACTGGATCTTGCCCCATGTGACCTCCGGTCCTGGAGGGTCTCCCCATGGATCTCGACATGATCTCCCCCTCTGAGCCCTCCTGGATCCCTCATAGATTCCCCATGGATCCCCTACGGATCCTCTGCCCCTGGACACTTCCCCTCACTGGATCTTCCCATGGAACCCTCTGTACATTCCTCCTGGAGTTCTCCCTGGATCTCCCCAAGGACCCCCTCTCACAACCCCTCCCCGAGTCCCGACATGGACCCTCTAATAGATCCCATTTTGGATCCCTATGGAGACCTCCGGCTAGGAATGCCCCACTAAGAATTCCTTGACCCCTTCCCAGCCTCTGGATCCTCCCCTCCCCATCCCCCATGGCTCTCCCTCCACAGATCCTCCTAGAACTCTGACACCAAAGAATTCTGGCTTGTGACTGTCCAACCCACGGATTCCCACTTCCTCCCGAATTCCCAGTGGAACCCCCATAGGGCGCTCATAGATCCCCCTCCATCCCCGTGCCATGGATTCCCCACCCATGGATCTCCCATGGATCATCCCCATAGCTTCCCCTACACTCCCCCTACCACGGGTCCCCCACCGTGGGTCCCCAGTGGATCTCTCCCATGGATTCCTCTCCATCCCCCTGCCAGGGATCCCCCACCCACGAATCCCCCCGTAGATTCTCCTGCCATGAATCCCCCACCCACAAACCCCCCACACACCCCCCTCCATCCCCACCCATGTCCCCCCCACCCACAAACCCCCCACATAGCCCCCTCCATCCCCATCCATGT
>JAWWEW010000073.1:787331-823828 GCA_035583185.1 Anabacerthia variegaticeps
TCCTGTCCCTCCATCCCTTGTCCCAAGTCCCTCTCCAGCTCTCCTGGAGCCCCTTTAGGCACTGCAAGGGGCTCTCACGTCTCCCTGGAGCCTTCCCTTCTCCAGACTGGACACCCCCAGCATTCCCACACTGGCTCCAAACCAGAGGCTCCCCAGCCCTTGGAGCATCTCCATGGCCTCCTCTGGACCTGCTGACACATCCATGTGTGTCTTGGGCTGGAGACCCCAGAGCTGGACATAGTGCTCCATGCTGGGCTCTTCTGAGAGCAGAGGAGAGGGCAGAATCTCCCTCTCACCTCCTGCCCATGCTGGTGGGGATGAGCCCAGGACACAAGCTGGCTTTTTGGGGTGGGAGCACACATGGCCAGGTCATGTCCAATTTGTCACACCAAACCAGTATCCCCAAGTCCTTCTCTGAAGGGCTGCCATCCATCCATCCATCCATCAATCCATCCACTACTGACCCAGGTGCAGGACCCTGCACTTGGCCTTGTTGAACTTCATGAACTTCTCAGGGCCTGCTCCTTGTCCATGGTCAAGTTCTTCTCCTCTCTCTGGGTCCTGCAGTGCCAAGGGCTGCCCATGGCAGCATTCCCCTCCCTGTGCCATTCCCAGGTGTTTCACAGAATATTCTGAGTTGGAAGGGACCCACAAGGATCATCAAATCCAACTCTTAAGCGAATGGCCCATAGAGGGATCAAACCCACAACCGTGGTGTTCCTCCTGTGTGCTCTGTCCCTGGCCAAGAGCAGGGCAATGCTGGAGGTGTCGTGCTGGGGACAGGGGGGATGTTGGGGGTCCTGGGGACTTCACCCCCTGGAGCCAGGGAGGAGTTTGGGGTGTGACCCCCGCTTTGTCTCCACAGGGGAAGCAGAAGTACACACTGCCCCTGTACCGGGCCATGTGGGGTGGGTCGGAGACTGCCCGAGCCCTGGCCATGGAGACCTTCTCTGCCACAGCCCCCCAGCTCCACATCAACGTCCAGAACTATGTGAAGAAGATCCTGGGCCTGCAGGTGGCACAGGCCTGAGGCAGCCTGGGCTCTGCTCCCTCTGCCCATTCCCAGTGGCAGGACCTCAGTGCCTCCCCCGCATTGCACATTTCCTTATTAAAATGTGTAATTTTTTCTCTGTGTTTTTCCTGTTCCCCACGAGCCATGGGCCACTTCAGCTCCTCTTTCTGGGCTCCAGGCTGGTGGTCCGGGAGGGGACACTGCCAGCCCTGCCCTGGGACACTGCTGGCTTCTCCTGGTGCTGGCACTGGAGGGACAGGCCTGGTTCCTGCTCTCCCACCAGCCATCCCCTGAAGGCTTTAAAGAGCCAGTGTGGCCTATGTGTGGTGGAGACTGTAGGAACAGACAAAGCTGGACAGCCACACTATTCCTTATTCCTCATCAGACACAAGAATATGACCACCCTGCCCAAAATCCCAGTACAAAACTGCCCCAGGCTGCATGGACACCAGTAGCCTGGGAGTCTGGTGGCCATGAAGGCCCCTGATGTGGCAGTAAGAACACCCAGCTGCCCTGGGAAGCTCACACGAGACCCCCAGTGTGTGCTGGCCCCTACAACACCTCCCATCCTGTGATCCCTTCGGAAATTTGGGATGTCCTCTCAGAGGGGTGCACGATCCTGGCACAACAGCAGCCCAGGAGCAAATCACCGTGGGCCACAAGTTTTCACACACTAAATCTCTGACCCAGCACTGCAGTCTCTAGAGCCAAGACTGAGCCCAAACCACCCCCACAGCCAAGACACCCGTGGTGCCCAGGTCAGAGGCTGCACATTTCCTCACAGGTGGGCTCAGGAGGGACCTCCAGACTCCAAAGAGTTTGAGAAACTGGAGTCAAGGGGGCTGGTTGTGGCATGGTTGAAACCAGCCCGTTCAGCCTGAGAGAACGAGGCTTCTCTGGGCAATGGGTGTCCTCTAGTGGATCTGCACTGCTGGAAATGACTGGGATGTTGTTACAAGTTGCAGTGGAGAACCTTTCTCCAGCTGCAGATCTGGTTTCCCAGGGAACACAGAGCCTGTCGGTACAATTAACGTGAGCCCTGATAAGAGACTTCACTACCTATGAGGCATCTGGAAACAATCCCTCTGGTTTAGAAGGTGCCCTTGGCTCTCCGAAGCACCTGTCAGGTCTGATCTGACTCACCTGAACAAGCCACCAGTGAGACAAACCAGGTGGTCCCTGAAGCACTTCCCTTGGATTAAATAAGTGACATGTTCTCCACGGCACCAACTGCAATGCCCATGACACACCAGAGCAGGCTGTCAGCTTATGGGATGCTGAAGGGGAGCTCACCACTGGTAGTGCTTCACTGAATGAAAATCGTGGCTGCAGAGGTGGGAATGCAGGGGCTGGGAGCTGAATGTCTCCAGCCATTCCCACCAGCCAAGCAGAGAGCAGTCCCCCTGTGCAGCTGGAGGCAGGATGAGGTTTTGATTCCCAGCTTGTTGCTCCCTCCCAGGGCTGTCCAGGGGCTCTGGGCAGGGCTGGGACAGTTCCACCAGCAGACACTTCACCAACACCAGATCTCTGGGGCTCTCCAACCAACATTACCCAGCAGTGGGGAGGGTGAAGCTCCTCTCCTCTCTGCTCTGCAGTGTGGGAAGCATCCGGCACGGAGCTGGGGGCTTCAAGGGAAGGGAACTGCAGCTGCTCCTGCATGGGCTGGGAAGGGCACTCTGCCTTCACTCACCTTCCTGCAAAGGCAATGGCTCACAGAGACACTTCAGTATAAAATTAGTAACAAGATGTAACATGCTTATTTTTAACAACATAACCTTCATCAAGCTCGGGACACTTTTTGCTCAATTTTGTTTTCAAAATGAAAGCCAAGTCAATCATGAAATGCCAGGAGATGTTAATTCTTTATTAATAAATAGATTTAGAAAGGTTTATCAAGACAGGATTAATGGATTTGCTGGTCAGAAAGGACCGCTGTAATCTGCCAGTCTGGTAGAGCACAGGTCTGGATTCCCACAGCCCACCAATCCAGGCAGTTGAACCGAGGCTTATCTGTTAATCCACACCATGGAGTCTCTGAAAAGTCACTCCATTCTGGTCTGAGGGCCAGTTCCCCTGTGAACACCACGTGCCCTATTCTCAGTTCTGTGCTGACTTCCCCTTACAGCCCCCGGCTGGGTCAGCTGAAGCTCTTTAAATAGTATTCTTTAAATATTGTGTTTCAAAGGATTAGTGACTCTCTTACTCATGACTGCTTGATTTTACAGTATGAAAATAATAATGGGTTTGATTATGAACGTAGTAACTCCCCAAACCACGTGGTACTAATTCACTCCTGCAATGGTTTCAGTTCTACATTTGGCTAACAAATGTACCAAAGCCCAAACCCTGCACAAAGGTACAAACCCAGCAGAGCACCTCAGCTGTCCCTGCTCCTCCAGGCTGCTGTAGTGTGCAGGCTCTGAGCAGGAATGGTAAACCAGAGAGGCAGCTCTAAAGTGCCATTGTTTTTTTTCTGAGGAGCAAATGAGAAGGTGGATCCCCAAGGCATGTCAAATGTCTGCGCTCAGCTCCGCGCACTGCTTGTCTGAGATGTGGGTAGCTAAGGAGTCTATGATGTCAAGGAGGAGGAGCTGACTGAGCGAGCGGAGGTTTGGCAACTTGGAGACCTTCAAGGAAAACAAAACAGAAAAAAACAGGAAGAAATTAAAACCCTCCCCAAATCACAGCTGAGGTATCACCCTTTTACCCCTGGCACCCCGTGGAAGGTCAGGCTGGTCAGGCTGGGCATGGGTGGTGTGAGATCCCAGTCGTGGGGCTCCAGTCAGGGTTAGAACCAAATCCAGCCTGCTGCCCTGTGTGGGGAGCTGGGAATGGAAAACAGCAGGAATCTGCCCCCAGTGCTGCCCCTCAGCCTCAGTGCTGGTCACCAACTGAGCACCATCCAGACAGCCACGCTGGGCAGCAGCACAGCCTGAGCCCTGAGGTCTGTGTGTTCCCACTGAGAACATGACTCAGGGCCTGATCTCTCTGCTCCTGTGCTCCTGAGGAGAGGCTGTTCTCAATGTCTGTGCTGGTTCTGCTGGCACTCCTCCTGCAGTCAAAGCAGGTCACTGGAACACTCGCCAACAAAAACCTCACCACATCAGCCAGATGAGAATCTACAACAAACTTTATGCTTTTAGAATGTTCAGAAGCTCAACTGTTAGCAAAAAGGAGCTCCACACATTCCTTCCTTCTCCACAACCTCAGGGTAAGGAGCCAGTAACCCCTTGGTCCAGAGGCTCTAACACACACCCCCAGCCTCCAGGGCAGACTGTGCCCAGAGCCCAGTCTCTCACCCAGCCTGCCTTACCTGAGCTGAGATTATCACCCTCATCCACTCACCCAGCCCAAATTCCCTGAGCTGAGATTATCACCTCGCTCTAGGGAGCTGGACTGTGATAAAAACATCCCGATCACCTTTTGAAGCCCAGAAATGAAATGGCTGCAGATGCTTTCAGAAGGAGCTCAAGACATGTGCCTGTAGCAATATCCCCAAACTCAGGGTCTGCCAGGACTGGGAGGAAGAGGGAACCCCCTCAGCACTTCTGGGAATCCTGTCCCCCCACCTCAGGCACGCACTACAGAACAGATCAGGGTGTCACTACAAACACATCAAAGCAGCAGGTTTATTAGGGCTTTTGCACAACCACTGACACACAAAAGACTGAAAACACGTTGCCTAAAGCAGCAAACCTCTGGGAACAGCTCTTCAGTAATGTTCCTACCATGGGGAAAGCTCCTTAACAGTCCGAATCCAGAAGAGTGTTAAACCAGCTGGAAGAACAGGAGATCCCACAGCCACAGACCCAGCCTGCCTGAGCCCTGGTGACCCCCTGGGTTTGTGCAGGAGAACAAATCCCCCTCAGAGCCCATGGCTGGCCCAGCAGCAGAACATCGAGTGTCCGTGCCCAGCCACACCGAGTCACCCAGCCCGGGCCAAAAATCACATACTGAGGCCTCTCAGGCCAAGGGAAAACATTGCATAATTGAGATTTCTTCGTGCACATCTGCTTGACACTCTTCCAGACACGTTTGGATGAAAACTGTTCTACAGTCAACAGTTTAAATATAAAACATTTCCCCACATCCTGGTGAGGAAGTCCAGCAGAGGAACGCCCCCCAGCTCTGATGGCTGGCTCGGAGTGTCGCAATGCCCGTCCCCCCCAGGATGTTGTGGGGACAATCACACCACCTGTTTGTCTTCCTGGGGCTGCAAGGCCCTGACCCCCAACCCAGGGTTGTCCTGTACCCCACAGGGACTGCTCCCCACCCCTGCTGAACTGGGCTGCTCCAAAGGACTCATGAGGCCAGAAGAGAACAGGTAAGATGAAGGCAAGGAGCTGTAACCTCACGCTGGGGACTCTCCTCTGGGAGTGATTGCTGGATGCTGTCTCCACTCTCAATGCTTTTTATGCATTTCCAGTTATTTCTGAATGTAAAATGTGTCATGCTCCAGCAACTCTGGCATTTAATGAAGAGCCTGAACACCTCCCTGTCTCCTCTCCAGACACTAACAGGATGTAGCAGAGCTTTCCTTCCCCAGGAGGGGGATTGTGAGTTTAAACATACAAAGGAGAGAAAGCTACTTGAATACTAACTAGGGAATTACTATCAGTAAGCGTGTAGCATCCAGAAATCCCAATTCCTGTGATTTATCTACCCATTTCAGCAATGCTAATGAGTTGTGCAATGAACTGGTGACATGCTGGGGAACTCTCATGGAGGGATCACATCTCACAGGAACAACTAAATGACAACATCCTTATTCTCTCAAGTGAGGACAGGAGTATCAGCACATCAGGCTCTTGACCTTTCCTGCCACTAATGCATCATCCCACCTATCAAAACAGAACCACAGAATCCTTAAGGTTGGAAAAGACCTCTAAGACCATCCAGTCCAACTGCTGAATGTGGAAACCACAGAAAGCCCAGCCAGGACATGGTAATTTGCTTTAGAGCACATGACAATATAACATGTATGACAGAGAATACTTCAAGAGAAATATAAACAGCACACTGATAACTGCTGATGAGGGAGAGATTGTGCCCTCAGTACACAACAAACTTACCCTGCTATATACCAACCCAACCATGACACAAAATTAGCAGCTGGAACAAGTGGAAATGGAAGCAATTTGTGGTAACTTCTGGTTTTGAAGGTCTTCACATTTCCAGACCAGGCTGTTCTAGTCTCTCATTTATTTCTGGTGTGAGAACTGCACCTAGCAGTCCTGTCAGTGAGTGTCAGTAACATGTAGCCAGCTCTCAGCATTCTCACAGGAGGAAGAATTAAACTGATGACTATATCAGTGTCTTTAACCAAGGCAGTGACAGAGGACAGCAGCTCTCAAAAGCCACAGAAAAGATGCAACCAACCTTGGTGAACTGGTGGACGATGATGTGCAGGCAGTGCCTCTTCATGTCCAGGGCCTGGGTCTTGTCAGCTGCCTCTAAAATCTAGAGAAGAAGCAATGATGTGATTTCCCTTCTGCACAGCTCAGGTGCACAAACACTCTCCTGACCTAGAGCAGGAAACTCCTCTGAGCCAGAGAAACATCTCCATTTTGCAGTACAAACCGAATCTTTTCTGAACTATTCAAAAATAAGCCTTGGATTTAAAATATATGGAGTCCTCAGGAGCTAATCAGCAGCCTTGGATTTAAAATATATGGAGTCCTCAGGAGCTAATCAGCAGGAATTGCTTCTGCTCATGTTGCAGAGGGTTCAGGAGCTGGCACTGGCACTGGCACTGGGGGCTTTCTTACCACACAGTATCTTTTATCAGCTCAAACTCCGCTGCCAGATCCTGCCAGCACATCACCATTTCCCCTGGTACAAATGTCTGCCAAAAAGGGTTTGCAGTTGAGTACTGAGCTCATGGTGAATCTTAAAAAGACCATTAGAAACACAGCTCTGCAATGGGGAATGAGGATCTCAGGAGGAGCCAGGTGAGCAGTACCTGCCGAACCCTTTAGCACAGCACAGGAGCACAAGTGACACAAAAATCAGGTAAGGAACAATGCTGCTGAAGGCTGGGCTCCCACACGTGTCACCATGCAGGGCCACTGCCATGGGAAGGGTCTGGGCAGTCTCATGACCTGGCACTGGGGATACCCACTCGACCAGACTCCTTGGGGACAATTACCTGGAGCACGTTCTCCACTGTGACATTCATTTCCAGGTTCTGCTTACAGTAGGCTTGGAGTCTGTTGTTGGAGAAGCCGTAGTAGTAAGGTGCAGCAAAGAGGTACCTATTCATCCCATTGAGGAATAAACAGTAAAGCAGAGGTAAGAGCACTCCTGGCAAACACAAATCCATATCAGGAGTGACAGTGCAGAGCCTGCTAGTGCCAGCCTGACAGACCATGCTCCCAGGCTGTGCCAAGCAATCCAAAGCAAAGGGAAGGTGACCTGCTGGACACACAGACAGACCCTTCAATTCCTTCTGATTTAAGGATACAGGGAGTCTTCAGGAGGCATGTTCACTTCTCCATAGTAGATGTATCTAAGCATGGACTCGAAAGCCTGCTTGCTGGGGACCATTTCACCTATAGAAATGTTCACTTGCCCATCTTCTGGCATGAAGGAGCGGAACATGGCTTCAAAGTAGCTGGAAAGGGAAATAAATCTGATGTAATATATTCTGCAGACAGATGCTTTACCCCAGTATTGTTCAAAGGCTGCTATTCAGAAATACAGCTTCCAATGCAGCAAATTCAAGTTGACAACCTGGGCAAAAACACCACTAAATTACTTTTTCATATATGTCTGCCAGTGAAAACTCCAAATATAATCCCCCTAATTACCATCAGCACTACCTGAAATTCGTCTGTTTCTTGAAAATTAGGGCACATGGTGCTTTGATTTTTGTCTCATTTGCATAAGACCCAGTAGAGAGCTTAAAGCATTATGAATTTCCTTGGTATCTACAAGCTGCCAATCATCAGGGCTCTTTTAAGAGCTGTGAAATGCTTCTGGTAAAATACCACGGTAACTAATACTGAATATTGTTACAGGGACTGGGAAAAAAATTGTGACAGTATTTGAAATTGAGATTTTATGGGAACACTTAATGTTTGGCAGAATGTAAGGTGCAGGTCCACAGAGCACACAAGTGCAGGACAAACCCACTTCACCCATCTCCTGAGGAGGGAGAACAGTCCCACCTCCAGCAGGGTGAACTCCTTGTCTCTGCATAAAGCATGGAACCATCTAGTCTCTGTTATGCACCATTTTTTGTTATGTTTATTCATAACCAGTCTAAAATATCAGCAAGAGAGAAAGAAATTCAGGTTCCACATGATTCAATATGAATGTTCCCTGTCAGAAGGCTCCTTCTGACCTCAGTGGACATCTGTTGCTTTCCACTTCACTGAAACCACCTTATGTTTTCCACCCTTTTTCCCTTCCTGTGATTTTACAGATTCTTTGTCTTGCAGTGCAGCTTCTCACACATCCTCTGGAGAATCTCTGCAGTTTTAATTTCCTCCTATCTTTCCCTGCTGGGTATCAAATGGAAAAAAAAAAATTTAATCACCATTGCTTAAAGGCTTATTACACTCATTGAGCAAAGCTGCATCTTACACCCCTTGCAGATTGAAGTTCCTCCCTGTCTCCTAAAACAAGCCAGCTGAGTCCAAACTGCCCAGCCTTGCCCTGTAGTCACACAGTGCTTGGGACAGCTTCAGGAACAGGGCTCACCTGGAGCGGGCTGCCAGGATGGCCTTGTGGGCAGGCCGTGGGTGCCCATCCAGCAGCAGGATGATGTCACAGAATTCAGTCCCAGCTCCCTCCAGGTAAGCCTTCATGTCCTGAATCAAAGACGTTCCTGAAATTGAATGTGGTGAAATAAAGGCACGGTAGTTCCAAGCAATCAGGTACAGGCTCCAGCCCCTCTTTCCTCTGGGACCCTTGGGGTGAGTTTGAGGCAAGCCCTTCTTCCTAATCTTGGAGCAAAATGAGCTTTATCCTTCCCCACCACAACTGATTCCCCATTGCCCATCTTAGAACCAAACCTGTCAGCTCTGCTTTCTGCTGCTGCCAACAAACACTGGCTGTGGCCACACTGAGAGGTGCTCTCTATAGATAAGAAATCTGATTTTTTTCCCCTCCCTTTTCATTATTTCCAACCATGAGGAATACAAAATTTTGTATCTCAATGAAAAGTCTTTCTCAAATCAGCCATAAAAGCTTCTTTTATCCAATATTTTAATCGACCTTTGAAAACACACAATAACTGAGAAATAGAGCATATTTGAGTCTGACCCAAACTCACTCATATTTTCAAAGTTCATCTTTCAATTTTTGATGTTTGGGTCTCTCACATCATTCCAGCTATGATACAGGAATTGGCTGTGCCACCTTCCCCACTGGTGCCCCTCTCCTGCCTGGGACAAATGCCAGCCAAAGCCCTTCTGCCCAGCTTTCCAGGACTGGCTTCCTTCTCTTTCTCTCCAGTTCCCAATTATTTCTGTGCAGTATTCCAAAACCAACACTGCCAATGCCTCTGAACTTTGTGTCCTTGGAAAATTTCATTATTACATTCCTTGTTTTGTGTGTCAGGACGTTAAAATGTTGAGTAAGAACTAGTCCCAGGTCAGTCCTTGATGAATTCCATGACAGAATTGTAAATCAAATCTTTGTCTTCTCCCTGTCTCTTGTTCCTTTCATACACACAAATACAAACACACACACACAGAGCAGTGCCTTACTCACAAGATTCTCCTCCTCCCTCCTGCTCCTCCTTGGTGAACACCTACGAGCATGCCAGTTCCCTGCTCAGCTTTGTTATCCTCCAGCCACTTACACTGGCTGACCACTGCCTTTTTTTTGATCATTCTGTACACCTTTCTGCTCCTTCTCTCATCTCTCTGAACAGGATCAGGATGGTTTATTGCAAGAACGTGACTATTTCCCATGGCTTCTCCTGTACTTTGACAGGACACTGTTCTGACTGAAACTCACTGAAAAAAGACCTGTTGTGCCCTGTCTCAGCAGGAAAAGAGCCAGCTGGGACTGGTAGGCTGCAGTGGGCTGCTTCCCAGGCTACACAAACCATCAGCAATGCCAAACCAGCCCAGGTAATTACTCCATAAAGCAGGGAAGTTACCAATGTCGAGTGGCTGGTCGGAATGTGTTCGGACAGGAGGCTGCTGCTTTCTCCGGACAATCTCCACGATGAGGGATGAAGAGAGATGCTCAAACTCCTTCATCATTATGACTTGATTAAAATGGGATTCTTTCACCACAAAGTTCAGGCAATGTTCCTTGAAAACACACCAATATTACCTAAAAATGTTGTGGTTTAGTGTTTGAAGTCATCTTACAGCATTCCGTAAATGTCACCACGTTACATGTGCCATCAGCCATCCTTTCCTTAGGACCCTCCACGTGGATCCTGCAGCTGGAACTATCAAATGATTATATCCTTATCCCTAAGTGACCATTTAGGCTCCTGCCTGAACACAAAATTCAGGACAATTCTAAGCACCTAGAAAAACTTGACTAGAAATACTAACAAGGAAGAGCTTAATTGTCTCCCATCTAGTTGCTCCAAAGCTTTCTAAAACAGGAACCTCAGGAGACACCAAAAACTTCACCGAGCTAATGAAGATTGGTTGCTATCTCATAATAATTCTTAACATAATTAGATACCAGAAGTTAATTAGATGAGTGAAGAGATCTTAACTCTTGACACTATCCATTAAGGATCCAAAGAGCTTGCAGGATTCCTTGTGTGGGTTTTGCCTGCACGTTTTCCATAAAGGCAGCAAAGAGTGTGAGAGCTCTGGCAGGCTCCTGTGTGATAAACTTCTTATAAAGATCAGTGTGGTGGAAAGGTAACAAATGAACCAGACCTAATGCTGAACAGTTAGAGACAAAAAAAGGGCACTTCATTTTCCACTGTGAACCAAGGTTTGCCCTCAGGACACTTTAATAAGCAATAAATACAATCTATACCAGCTCACCATAAGGTGGATACAAATTCACCCAAAGAATAATTACTACTGTTTGTTTTCTGCCAGGTTATTTCCCCTGGGATCCAAATGGATCTCTCAGGATGAATTCTGTAGAAGACCCACCCACAAGGACTAAACACACCTCAGCAAACAGGATACCAGCTCAGGGTGATCCTGCCCAACTGGAACTGTGTGGAAGAGCCCCTGTCACCTCACAGGCAGCTGACCTGAAATGATTGCCACAAACGCTTGAGCTTCTGGGCAGCTGATGGCACCGTGGTCCCGTGCACCCAAGGCTGGGCCAGCATTTACATACTTGCTGCTGACTCTGCTGCTGCCCTCCTGGAGGGCTTTCCTCTCCCAAATCCAGTGCAGACAGAGTGCCTGAGGAAGTGTTGGTGCATACTGGTTTCTCCAGCCTCACTGTGCTGCCAGTGATACAGTCACTGGTGTGCACAGGCTGAACATCATCAAACAGGCACTGTGTGGTTGTGCTCTGGCCCTTGAACTCGGGGCAGGGGATGCCCAAACAGGCACTGCATGGTCCTGCTCTGGCCCGTGGACTGGGGGCAGGGGATGCCTCCCTGCAGCCCCAGCAGAATCAGCTCTGGGCGCTGTGGTGGGATCAGCCCAGCCCAGCTCATCTCAGGCTGCAGCCAGGGGGACTGACTCCACCTTGACTGTCAGCAAACACCCAAAAACCCCTGACACCAGACAGAGATGGAGAATCAAAGGCATATTTTGTTTTTCAGATCAAAGGCCTGAGAATAGAACTGAGCTATTCCGTCAGCCCAGGTGAAAGAACCTGTCTCCAGCCTCTGTATATATAACACAGCAGGACCAGAAAATGCACTGGTTCCATCTTGCTGCAGCAAGAGTGAACTGATGAAGAGCCAAAGTCATTCTGCCCTTGACATCCTACAAAGCAGATATGGAAAAATATTGAGCACTTTGTGAAAAAAGCCTACATAATATCACGAGCCGCTGCAGGACAACCCACACTAAGTATGCCCAAGCAACGGTAATTATAGGCAGGATGAATTTGCAAAAGCTAATAGCTCTGGCAAAAAATTAATTACCAAAATTTTATTTTGAAAGATTTCTCATCAGTTACTTTGTATGCAGAATGTGATTACCTTTAGCTGATCCAGCTGAAGCTTGTTAGCATTCTCACACACAATGAGCACGTTCTGCAGATCTACGGATGCCTCGATATACTGAAGACAGAGCTGTTCCAGTCGAGAGAGCTTGAAGTTTAAGGCCAGTTTGTACACATCCATAATGAGTAACACATCCTGCACGTGACCTGAAATTACAAGAGAGAAAACTGCTGGAGAGCTCACAGAACAAAGAGAGGAATCCTTCTAAAAGTGTTTCTTTTTACATCAACCTGAGCAATCAGAATGGTGGAACAGTCAGTAACTGGAGTATTTTTATAGAGAAAAGAGTCCACTCCCGGTTAGATAAAATCTGAAAAAAAGAGTTTCAAAATTAAGACATGCAACAGCCACCGTGAAGGATTTTTGGACAAAGATTTTGTGACAACCTGGATCACAGTTTTTTAAAACCCCCCAAAAAAGGTGAAGCCTCTAAAATCCCTGACAAGCTCTAGAGCTTGCAGCCCTGTTGCCCACAGTGCCCAGCTGCCAACAGCCCTGCTGGACTCCCCGGGTTTGGCACAATATTAGCAACCAGCTCCCTGATGCTCACAGGCCCTTATGAAGGCACTCTGTGCTCTCACTCTGTGCTTGTGTGTGCAGAGATCCATGACTGGTTTAGAAGAGAGGGCTGAGGTGAGAGAGGGGCAGTGGGGACCCTCGAAGGCCACTGCAGTGGGGCTATTGGGACACCAACTCTAGGAATAATCCCTCACAGCCTTTGCTTTCCTCACAGGAGATCTCTGCCCATCTGCTGTAACTACTTTTTAATAGAGAAAAGCCCTCTTGCATGTCACGTGCCTTCCCTGAGTCTAATTGGAAAATCCCACTTGATAAGCATGCCCAATTCCATTAGCTCAGCCTCTGGATGGCTCCCCAAGGTGCTGATCTCTGAACTGAGAGGAGCGACTAGGAATACAAATGGGCATGGCAAGGCCACTGGAGGGTCCCAGCAGAAAGGGAAGTGCCAGCAAGAATCTCTGATGGGCTGGGGGAAGAGGAGCAGGCTGCCTGGGAAGCCTGTAACAATGGGAAGAGCTATGGGGGACAAGCCTTCCCTTGGTCTGAGGTGAGGGTGCTGAGGGTCAGCAAATGGCTGGGAAACGGATCTGGCAACGTCAGCAGAAACCAAGGAGCAAGTTGCCTCCTCACCATTCACTGGGATCATCCTTAGACAGGCCTCCTTGCAGGGGCAGCCTTGGCACAACTGCACACAAGTAATTCTTTTTCTGGGAATCACTTTTACAGAAATGAAAGATCCTGGAGTGAAGCTGAAGTAAAGCTCAGTGCTAGGACAGCTGTAGCTCCCTGTGCCCTGTGGCTGCAGCTGCCCCAGCAGCTGCCCAGGGTATCCAGCCATACCCAGCCCCACAGCCCTCATCACTCACACAGCCAGGAGTTGGATTCCCTGTGTGGGAGCTGAGAGATCTCTGGCTATTACTTTGCAGCCCACAAGTGTTTTTACTCCAAGAACTTCAATTAAAGCATCAAATGGATTTTTCCTTTCTTGAGGCATTCCTTCGGATTGGCATTTTGAAGAGGTGATAAATACTGGCTTGCTCTGCCTTTCTGTGTGGGCTCACTTTGCAAAGGATCAAAAGAACAGCAGAAAAAGGAAATTAAGCCAAGCCAGGATACATGGTTCTTCTTCCAGGCAGAATACTGTGATGTTCAAAATACCACAATACTTTTGTCTGTTTGTTTGGGTTTTTTCACACCTTTTGCAATGATCAAGAACCTGTTTTTCCTTAATATTTAAAAAGAGTTAGGAAAAAAAAAAGACAAACAAATGGTTAGCACGCTCTGACAGAAACCTGCTCTTTTTTTAATCTCAGGTCAGTAATTAAGTGCTCAGAATGGGCCAATGCTCCATCCTGTTGTTTCAAACCACACGTTTGTCCCCTGGTGCCAGTGTTCACTCCCTGCTGCCCTACCTTTGCGGGGGTACTTTATTTTGTCCGTGTACAGGAACTGCATGAGCACCTCGAAGGGCTGGGCCTCGGCCTCTCGGATGGGCACCTCCAGCAGTGGCTGCAGGCGGCACAGCTTGACATTCCCACCAATCCCATCCTTCTGGCACGGCGTGTGTCCCTCGTCTTCAATGTCTTGCTTTGATTTCTGATGGAAAACCAGAAAAGCCACTCATACATGGCACAAGGCTGTGCCAGCTCACACAGGCTACCACCAAACCACAGGATCCTTCTCTGGACTGGACGTTCTTCAAGACCCAGGGTCTCTTTAGCTTCAAGATTATCTTCAGGATAACAAGGAATCCATATGTCTTAGACTTACTGTTCCATGTCCTGTGACACACATGGATCAGAACACAAACGAGCTCCTGGATACAGCTCAAAAGCAGGAAGAAATGAACTGCACTGAGCTCCCATTTCTGCCCACAGCAGGAACAGCATCGCTCCACAGTGAAGGGAGAGGTGGGAGCAGATCCTCTCTTGCAAAATCAGAGCTCAAAGTGCTGCACACAATATTTCAAACCACCCTGTTACTCCAAGTTTCTCTTTGACAGCCTTTTCCTACAGCTTTTCTGGTGGCAAAACAACTAACTGAGGGGCAGTGAGGAATCCACGTCTTACTGCTGGTTGTGTGCTATCATCTCCTCAAGAGCATTTAAATATTCATTGCTGAAAAGCTGGAAGCAGTTAAAATTAATAGACAATGATCAGAGGCACCAGACATTGAGGCCTGGAAAAAGTCAGGAAATATGAAGGTTAAAGGGAACAGAGGCAGCTCAAACCCTTGGCACTGCCTTCCTTCCCTCTAATCTGTCTGATCTTGTGGGCCACCCTCCGACACACAGCTCTTACCTCCCCACAGGGAGGGTACACACACCTCCCTGGGGTATTCCACAAGATTAGACCTCAGACAGCTACACGAGCTTCCAAGAACCACACTGCCAAATCCAGATAACTGGATTAACTCTGGCTCCTCCGTGTTACACTCCCCACACACATCCAGTAGCCTCTGTTAATACTAACAGATCCTCTTTATTTTACTTGCTCAAGAACACCTCAGCATCAGATGCTGCTCTGGTCCTACAGCTGGCTCAGCAGATGCTGCTTTTCCCCTGACAACCTTACTGCCAAACCTGGGCAGAATAAGCCCTACCCTGCCACAAGGTTACTTTTCCAAAACACTCACCTGTTTCACCCTCTCCCTGGCCTGTATGATTTTCTTTTTCAGCCACTTGCAGCGAGCAGTAACAATCGCAGTGTGCCCTCGGACTCGCTCCTCCTTCTGCCAAAGGCAAAGGCACAAACACATTCAGCTTTTATCCCCAAATCACACGCTGGTGGCAGATGGCAGAAGTTGTAGAAACCTGGGCTGAACCCCAGGTTGCAACACATTTAAAGTTAGAATCAAAGGCAGCCTTGCATCTGCTCTGCACATACAGATGAAATTCAACACCTATTTCCCCAAAGGCTAATGGCAAACACCATTTGGGAAGGGCCTGAGTGGAAGATGTCGTGTAGGTTCAGCATCACAGATATTGTTTCTTATTCCTGCATCTGAGTCTTGGTTTCATTTTCCCTTTTCAAAATAACAGTAGGGTTTTTGCTATTGTTCTTCACAGTCTACTTCCCCTGTTGTTGAGGATCTGTTCTCTGAGATCTGCAAAGCTTTTTCTAACTTCTTTTTTTCTTTTTTTGCAAAAGGAATGCAGATAAGTTCAAATTTCTCATATTTTCCCCCAGGAAACCTGTTCTTTGTAGAATTTTTTAACTGTCTTCATGACTAGAGAATCATTCCCTTGTGCTACTTTTTCTCATTCTGTTTTGTTTCATGGCTCCTGAAATGATAATGGGTCTGCAAACCACTGACCTGCTCTTCCCAGGAGGCAACTGGGACCTGCGAGTACAGAGGTCGTTGGTGTATTTTCATATTGCAATTCTACATAACATGCTCTGATAAATTCAGGTTAAGTCAGTGACCCACAGATCTTCTCAGTTTAAAAGTTTCCTCTCCTTTGCAGCTTTAAAAATTTATCTGGATTAGTGCAATTTACTAAACCAAGCAGACAGTTCACCAGTGATGCTGCTCTTAAAACTTCCCAGGGTTTCTGGCACAATCATTGCACAGTTTGCTTTTTCCCAGCAAACACTACACACACAGTAACACCCCCACTGGCACCTTTCCAATAAATTCTACTCACCTCTCCCAAAACAAACTCCAAGTCACTGAACTGCCTGTTTTCCCACAGCCTTCCATAGTCTTCGTGGAGAGTGCATTTAGGGTAACAAGAAAACTGAAAAAATAAAACCCCACAGAAGACAGAATTCATTTCAATGGCTATATAAACTTCCAATCTCAAATCACCCTGGAGAAGAGGAGCCTGAGGTCAGACCTCATTGGGGTCTGCAGCTTCCTCATGAGGGGCAGCAGCAATTTCTGTTCTGTGTGACCAGGACCCCAGGGAACAGCTGGAGTTGTGTCAGGGCAGGTTTAGGATGGATATCAGGAAAAGGTTCTTGCCCCAGAGGGTGGTTGGGCACAGGAACAGGCTCCCCAAGGCTGTCAGAACTCAAGGAACATTTGGACAATGCTCTCAGGGACAGGGTGGGATTTTTGGGGTGTCCTGTGCAGGGCCAGGAGTTGGACTCGATGGGTCCCTTCCAGTTCAGGATATTTCATGATTCTATAACCAAAAGTGCTGAGGTTACACCTACCATCACTGGCTTTTCTTATTAACTCTACCTCAGTGTAGTACACAAAGTAGAATGTAACAAGCAAAGCAAACACACACAAGGCCTTCTTCTGTGGTGAGGGCAAGGGCAGACAACAGAGGGTAACATGGAGGAATCGTGTCTCAGCACAACTTCCAGATATGAGCATTTGGAGACTGGGAGTCTCTCCTGCTCTCAGGACTTGTCTAAGGGTCCCATGCAATAAAATTAAACTGGAGTGTAGGTGGGATTTGACTTGGAGTGAGTACCTTGAATTTAAAATTTTCAATTCTCATGGTTCCTGGGTGCTGGGGGTGCTGCATGGAGATAAAACCTCAATAGAAAACACCCTGTCCCAGAGCCCTGAACAGGGACAGGAACAGCACAGGGAGAGGAACAGTCAATTTTCAGTGAAACAACTTGGCAAATTCCATCTCCTACACTTCCCAATGATTAAGTTGTCATGACCTCTGCAGGACTTCAGAAGGCACTGGGGGGATTGGCCTTACCAAAATGTCTATCCAGACAACATTTCTCAAAAGATTTTAAAGTCACACACTGACCTTTGGCAGCTGACTCTGAAATGGAAGGACATGGAACAAAAGCCATGGAGCTCACAAACCAGACACTCCACAGCCAGAGCCAGAAGGATTCACATGGAATTGCTGTGGATGTATGTTAATCAGCCAGTTACCTGGAACCTGTACATCTCTCCACTTCTGATGTTATTGTCCACTGTGCCACCAAAGATGTACATGGCATCCGAGATAACCGCTGCGGCGTGGAAGAGCCTGCCACTGGGTAACTGGGGAGAGAAAACAGGGAATAAACAATAAGAAAAGGCAAAATAGGCAAGGGAATATCAGATCCTATTCTTCTGCCAGGATCTGCTCTTAACAGATCAACAGTGAGAAGGGAAAATCACAGAATATTCTGAATTGGAAGGGACCCAGAAGAATCATCGAGTCCAACTCTTAAGTGAATGGCCCTCACATGGATCAAACCTTGGTGTTATCAGCACCATGTTCTCTCCAAATTGATGTACTCTGAGGGCACACACACACTTGCACTCTGAGATTGATATTTATTATATTTCAGGACTGTTTCCTGGCATGTCTGGAACACACTTTCCAGTCACATTTAAAAACACCCATTTAAGAACATTCCCTGCACCTTCTAATCAGAAGGGTACCTACATGGGGCTCTATGTTTAGTGACAGTGACAAAATATATCATTTACAAAATGAAACTCAGTGTCAACTTTCACACAAAAAAATAAAACAAACTGCTAGAAACAAGCAGATTCTTCAAATGTGATCCTTGCACCAACTCAGAGCTTATTCCAAATATTGTCAGGAATTTGAAAGGTAAATGATCATCTCCCTCAGCAGGACTGAACTCTAGGCCTGTGAGTGCCCACATCCCCCACAGCTTGAAGGGCTGAACCATCTGGCTCAGGCTCCCCAGCAAAGCCCAATCCAAACAGGAGCCCAGGGCTGGAGCTGTTGGCAGAGCTGGCACCTCACAGCCATGGCTCCTGTCTCCATCCTGCCAGCTCCACAGAAAGTAAAGCCCCCACACTGCAGCTATTTATAGGGCTGAGGGATGGCACCATCCCTGCAACACCCCCTACCCTGGAGCTGCAGCATCGCCTGATTTTTGACACGGGAAGAGTCACTGCAAGCTGAAACCACCGTGACCCTCCTGCAGAGGACAGACCACAGCACTTCTACCCCCCATTTCTTCTGAGGTTACACAAAGGTATGTGATCACATCAGCACATCTCACTGAGAGCTCACAGAAAGGCTGCAAGTGGTGAGAGAAACTTCTTTTTTCCCCCCTAGTTTCATCAGGCTGGTTTTGTCTTCCAGGCAGTAAACCTGATTAAATCTTTGCCTACAAAATAAAAAGCCCTCTGGTATAAGAAATCTTTGCTCTTGTATATATTTATAGACACCACTCAAGTAAACTTAGACATGAAACAAGATTATGTTTATCTGGAGAGGCAGAATTTCCAGGAAACCGTGCTGCCTGGCAGTTCCCATTCCCACCAACTCACCCCTCTCACCACAGCATCACACAACGGCCTCATTTAGCCTGTTACTCACCACACTTTCCATGACTCGTTCTTTTCCTCAAACTACAGCTTTTAAGGAGACAATCCCCCAGCCAGTAACTAGGACCTGGGTGTTTTTCTCAAATGTACAAACCACAGATCTGCTCACCTTAAAAAGCACCTTTGCCTGTGCCAATTAAACAAACTATCTGGATTCCTCTGGATGAACAAGATGCCTTCTGTCTCCAGCATGTTTCATGGATACTCTATCAAAGACACTTCAGAGTCAGTGCTAATAAATACTGTGATGGGAAGATTATGGAATAACATTGATCTATTAGTACATTCCTGCCTGGCCCCTGCTCGACACCTCTCCGAAAGAGGATGAGATTACTGTCAAATATCATCTGTTTTCTATGGCCTCTGCTTGTTCTTAGCAGTGATCTCATTAACTAAATAAAATGTACTGATTGAAATAATTGACCATATTAGAGTGGGTTGACAATACATCTGTCACTTTCATCAACTGGAGCTCCAGCCTTACCCCAAAATAAGAAGTTTGCTTGCCCACACCTAAACCCACACAGCTAGGCAGGCAGGTATCAGCTGTACTGTAACATCCTTCTCACAACTAAGTGCCACCAAAACCCAACAAAACAGAACTATTCTGTCAGAGCTCAAGTGCAGCTCACCTGCTTTAAACTTATTCAGGTCATTTTCCGTGTCTCTTTCTCTTTTTTTAATAAATAATATTTTAGCTTTGGTTTTAATGAAAATAATTCTCAAAATTCTCTACTATTTGGTTTTTAAAAGCTGCCTTTGTATTTAACAACCACCCTTTTTTTCAATCAAAAAGCCTTAGAGCTTTGCAACAACTGGTGCCAGAAAACAAACATGAACCACCTGAATATTTAACCAAGTAAGACCATAGTTGCCAGTCACATCATGTTCAACTCAGTGATCTGTATGGAACATTGTGACAAAGATTTTTCATCTGTAATGGTTGGTACTGGCCAAAGAACCAGAGCTCTGAACTTACTAATAACTTAAGCAATCAAACAATCCACTTTCTAAATACACAAACCACATTTTTAAAGAGAGAAATGTAAAATATGGAAGGACAGCCCAGAACAAGGAAGGCCATGTCCAGTTCATCAAAACATTGTGCAGCTGAGGGTTTCAGGGTGTTTGTTTTGCTGACTCAGAACAGCAGAATTGAGGCCAGCACAAACCTTCACACGGAGATGACAACCCTGCAAGTGGTGACACTCTGATGCCACCCGCGTGGGGAACAACACTCAGCTCTCCTGGGAACCAAGGATTTGGCCAGAGGAAAACAGTCCCAGTGCAAACCAGGGAAGCTGTATCCTCAAGAAAACATTCAAGGGAAAAAAAGGGTTAATAGAGCTCAGGAACATGAACAGCTGGAGAAACACAAACAGCTCAAGAGACATGCTGATCCCTGTGCTCCTCATCCACCAACACCAGACTACCAGAACCTGCCCTATCTTGAATTTTTTACTGGGAGACCCCCCAAGCTGCCAAATCCAGCTGCTGAATACACTCAAACCAGGTAGAGTTTATAAGGAACAGCTACAAAATACCATCTATTTTGTTACCTGGGATGGTCAGAAAGGATGAGAGGAAACAGCCTCGAGTTGCAGCAGGGGAGGTTTAGGTTGGACATAGGAAACATTTTCCCACAAAAGGGTTGTAGGCATTGGAACAGGCTGCACAGGGCAGGGGTGGAGTGACCATTGCTGAAAGTGTTCAAAATGTGGGTGGATGTGGCACTTAGGGACATGGGTTAGTGGTGAATATGGCAGTGCTGGGTGGATGGTTGGTTTTGATGATCTTAGAAGTATTTTCCAACCATAAGGATTCTGTAATTCCATGATTTTAATTTCATCTGCTGGCACAACTCCACATGGTCGTGTGTGCATCCCAAAGGATTTGTCCCTCTCATTCCCAGTGCATACAGGAATGCTAAAAATCAGACTAAGAGGCCCTGCCAGTCAGAATGCATTTGTCAGCTCTAGATCCTGTGCTTAGCACTCCATCAACATGATCTCCTTACTTTATTAGCAGTGGCTGACAAAAGGAATTCTGGACTCCATCCTGACCCCTCCAATGATGGGGGCTGGCACCTCTCTCTGGGCTCCACCACCATGTTTCATCTGTTGGAGTGGTTTCTCTATTTAAGGTTAATGAGATTTGCATCTGAGGCTCTTTCCAAGCTGGAATCTTTGCTTTCAAAAGCAGATCTCATCAGTCACCTTTGCTTCCCTTTCAGTACCCCCTTCCACACTGCCAGCATGACTTGAGCCATCATTTTCATAATACAAGTATTTCACAAGTGTTTTTTTTCTCATTTCTTGTGCTCAGACTCACCCTGTACCCTGTCCAGCCAGCACAATTGGAGTTTATCCTGTGCTGTTCATTAGGGCTCTGATTTGACTCCCAAAGCTGTGCATTAGTGTTGCCTCTTCCTATGCCAGAGCACCCAGCAATCATTCAAATTGCCTTGATTACAGCCCTGAGCATCAGCTCCAGGGCTGAGCACACATACTTTAAAATAAACTCAGTTAAGCCCCTACATAAACTCACTGATTTAAATTTTGACCTCACCAGGAACACATTCAGCTTCATTTAAAGTCCTTAATAAATTAAGTTGAAGCAGCATACAAGTAAAATTAAATAGTTAAAAAAGTAAAATTAATCATTTCCACTCAGGGGTCAATATCAGTCCACTCTATGTAATTTAGAACCTGCATGTGCAGAGTCAAAGCTTAAATAGTTCTTGGATTACAGCTTAACTAAAATAGCTGAAGATAAATTGCAAGGAAAAAAAGGAGCAGAGAAGAAAAGGCATATACAAGGCTGGAATTTCTCTCTCCTGGAATAAACTTAATTTCCACTTCTGAAGTCTTCTTCACTTCCAAGTGTTCCTTTATTTCCCTCTGAGTCTGCTGTAGGTGCTTGTTTAATTGTTGTTATGCTGAAATCTAAAGCACATACATCCCAAGATACTTTTAAGCCCTGTTCTCCCAAGGGCAGGGAGGGAGCTTCCCTGGGGCAGACACTCTCTCAGCCACTGCTGGGTAGGACACCTGGTTACAAGATGTAAAACCAACAGTGTGTACAAGTATAGATGGGAGGCATGAGAGACCTGAAGCTCCAGAAGGTTGTCCCTGTGTACCCAGAACACTCAGGGTCAGTCCAGAGAAAGCTCTGTGGTCTTTTTTGGAGCCCAGCACTGTGATTGAGCCATTTAACAAACCAGTTGTGTGGTTTGTGCAGTGACAGGGGCACAGAGCAATGAAATCCTTTGCACTAATTGCTGTTTGCCTGCCCTCTTCCTCCCAATGCTCTTCATGAACCACAGAATCCCAGACTAGTTTGAGTTGGAAGGGACCTTAAAGCTCTCATTCCACCCTCTGCCATGGGCAGGGTCACCTTCCACTATCCCAAGGCATTCCAAGCCCCATCCAACCTGGCCTTGGACACTTCCAGGGATGAGATGAGAAGCTGAGGGCTTTGCTCACTGCAAGCAGGCAGAACACAGACTACAAAGATGGTGAAAAGAGGGAATATCCATCAGCTGTTCCCATCCTGAGACAGCCTTCCCACATTTTGGGCTGATGAAAAAACAGGGCAGATGGATCACTCCAAAGTGACAACCTGTGCTTTATGCCAAAGCTGACTGATACATTGGAGGAGAATGAAGTCAAACCTTTTCTGAGCTGCCAGGTCCCAGCAGGGCAGCACTCACAGCTTCACCCACCCTGTCCATGGCCCAGCCCAGCAATTCTGTGTCACTGGCAGAACTGGGGCAGGGACAAAAATGTAACTTTCTTGCAGTGAGAGTCATCCTCTTGGCCGTGAGGAAAGCATTAGCTATGCCATTACTGCAGGCTGTGAGTGCTTGTGCTCTTGCAGTGCTCATCTTCTCTCTCTGGCTCCTTTCTCAATGCATTTTAACACATTTCAGTGCTTTTTTGATTGAAATTCAGCATTAGGGGCAATACTAGGAAATAGCTAAAACCAAATCCTCTGCAGTTGTTTCAGGGCTCTTCTTTCTCACTCTCAGCTTCTTAGAAGCCTTCTTATATTTACAGAATAGATTTATAACTGTGTAAATGTTAACTCTCCTCACACTCAGCTACAAATGAGCAGGTATCACAGAGGCTGGCTGTTGCACTGAACTCCAAAGCCAGTAACAAGGTGCTCAGATCTCTTTCACAATCCAGGAATGTCAATGAGCCTCTCTATCCTTCAGTACCAGTAAAAATTCAAAGCAAAAATGAAATAAAAGTACTGAAAGCCACCAACAACCAACCTGGTGAACCAACATAAACGAAAAGGTAACATAAAAGGCAAAAAAAGTATCTATTTTTGTCTGAAACTGAAAGAAGACCAGCTACAACAGGTCCAAATGAGCTGTCACTGCTGGGAGCTGTTGATACTCAAGATGTTTCCACACTGTCACACTAGGCAACAGCATCAAACTCAAACAGATGGGCAGACAAAGCTTTGGATAGTCCTTAAGTTCAAGGAGGTTTAAGGATTTAAAATGTTTTCCCATGCTTGGTGCAGACAATCTCTGCTTTCAGACAAAATTGGAACAGACACATGTTAGAGGGAACTTCAAGACATGCAGCTCTGCAAATGAAGAGGAGCAGGCAAATGCTGAAGGGTTTTACTGGGCTTTCCACAGGCTGTCATTCCTTTATTGGGTTTTTCCTTAGGCTGTTATTCCTTTACTGGGCCTTTCCATAGGCTCTCATTCCTTTCAGATCATGGCAATGGACTCATCTATCCCCACTTATTGCTGCAGGTACCCAAGAGTAAACAAAGTGCCCAAGAAGCATCTACTGATTTTAAAAATCTGGCCAGGTATGGATCAGGGAACACAGCTTGGGCACAGGCCTCTGCCACCCATAAGGAGGAGCCTCCAGCTAACCACAGGCCAGGCAACTGCACTGCCATCCCAAAAAAGCTATGGAGCAAATCCTCCTGGAAGCTCCTTCTACCACATGAAGGAAGTGACTCGGACCAGTCAGCAAGGATTTACCAAAGGCAAACTCTTCCTGACTAACCTGACCATCCCCTTCAAAATGCTTCACGGGTTAGAGTAGGGCACTGCATTCTCAGGGAGTCTTGACACCAAACTGACATCTTGGTGCTTGACACCAAATTGTCTAGAGTGGTTAAATGCTGGAGGCTGATATTCCAAATGGCTTATCCAGGCTGGAAAAATGGGCTGATGGGCATCGTAGCCCTGGGACAGAATAATTCCTTGCAATGATACGGGCTGGGGACTGGCTGTTTCCAACACAGCTCTGTAGAAAACAAACGTGGCAGGATCCCCCTGTGACCAGGCTGTGGGATGAGCCCAGCACACAGGGGGGCTCTGGGTTCAATCACCAGATACAGAAGCAAAGTCACAGTAACAAAAGCTTGTTGTGATACCAGCTCTGGTTATGGTGACAGGGGATGTGACAGTGACAGTGACATTGCTTTGCTCTGCACTGAGGATGAGATTTTTCCATCTGGCATTCACTGGAGAACACGGAATGGAAACAGGAAGGTTAATTATTAACAATGACATCCAAACACGTGCCGGTATAACCACAAGGGTCAGAGTTTGAGGCAGTCTGTATCTTATTTACAGCTGTAATAATAGTAAAGCCTGTTTCCTTTAAAATTGTTTGAGTATATCAGTTGCAAATGTAAAAAGCAATGTCAATGCATAATTCATCAGAGAGAATGAGGCACAGTTTGAAGAGCAAGTATTGCCAAACCCAATGAATATGTCACAAAAGATCATACATTGAAACCTGACAATAGCTGACAAAAATCCAGTGACCAACCATTTGCTTCTCCTTGGCACATGGTGTGGATTCAAAAATCCAATAACCACAATAGCACTTTAGGAATCTTAATCCTTCTTCCTGCACAAACCAACCTACCAGACTTCCCTAAAGAGGTATTGAAGTGGAGCCTTTCTTTGAGGAAAACTTTCTTTTCAGAAAATATCAAATCCTGGTTTAAACTTAACTAAGACTCTACCAAAAAACTCTGATAAAATGTTCCAGTGAACCATTACCCTCATTCTGTACAATCTGTAAACTTTTATTTCCTTTTCTTTTCCAGTCTGGATATTTCTAATCTCAACTTGAAGCCACTGGATCTTGCTTTATCTTTCACCAACAGATTAAAAAAACCTCTGTTCCCCAGGTAAGCCAGGGAAGAATTGGTTTCCTACATCTAAAAGAGACCTCTCTTCACAACTGGTCACTGGCCTTCCCATCTTCAATCATTTTCTGATTTCTTCTCTGAATAACCTCCTTGATTTGTGAACAGAACATGGGGAGACATTACACAGGAAGATCTACCTAATAAACATAAGGATCATGTATTTATGTTACTTTCTGACACTACACCGTGTCAGCTTCTGAAGCCAAGAATATCACAGCACTTCCAGCCATTTCATACCACAGGGAGCTCATCTCAGCTCCCCACAAGAGCTGGGGATTTAAGTCATCGTTTCCAGGGATGCTCTAAGGGAAACCACGAAGCCCAGACCACACACCCCCTTCTAGATGTATCCTACAGCCAGACAGAAACACAGACTGTTTGTGCCCACCTTGAGAAGAAATCCAAATCCTGAGTGGACTGTTATTGCAATCAGTAATTGGCAAAACTCTGGACAATTAGGGGAAAGCTGTGATTTTCTGTTGTCTTTCAAGGCTGCTGAGAAAAGCAGAGTAACTGCTCCTTATTCAAAACTATATTTCAAATCTTTCCATTACTCAATTTTATACCCCTTCAACATGAGTCATGTGTTGTTCCAACTCCTTACTGGTGAGTGAGCTACAGAAGTACTCCTGCCTATCATCTACATCACTAGTATTTTGCTTTGTCTGGGAAAATCCTACAAAAGCATGTAATAAACACTGCTCAGAAAGGGCATGAACCTGGAACTGACAAGCAGAAATCGAGCTGTGCAACACTGTTAGTTCCTCTCAACGTTACAGTTACTCTGGTACCCAGTTTCTTATAAATACTAACATTTTCAAGATGTGTCTCTCCAGCTCACTGAGCACAGACCTGCAAAGGGCACCCGCCTGCAGCTCCTACATTTTTAAAAACCCTTTTCTAAAAAGGATGCAAGCCCGAACACCACATATAATTTATAAACATCAAATGTATCAGTCTTCTCCGTGGACTGTGAAATGCTCAATTTTATCTCTCCCAGCACAATACAACCCCCCTGCCAACCTGTGAGGCAGATCCTGTCAGGGGCCTTGCTGCAGGAATTCAGGGGTTTGTGCACACAGTAACGTGTTTCTTTTGCATAAAGATACCTCGAGGGGTGTAAGTGATCTCTGCCCTGGGAGACTGGGGCAGACTCATCCACAGGAGGATGAGTAAGTCCTTTTAATCTTCCTCAGCTGCCCACAAACCACGTCACTGTAATCTATCTGAAAGACTCCACAACTGAGCCTCCAAGTAAGCCCAAGAAGGTTACCAGCACATTAACCTCCCTTTTGGCTTACTAAAAGAAAAATTAAGAGCTTTGAAAGTCAGAAATTTTTACTGCTCTTGGCTTTGAAAGGCCTAATTGTAAGAGTGAAATGTTTCACAGGTCAAGTTTCAGAGAGTTCCCTTGTAACCTCAGGATGGCTTGCCAGTCCCTGCAGCCATGGGGAGATGATGATGAGAACTGTGAGGAAGGAGAATTTTCTTCCTCCTGATACAACACCCCATCCTCTATGAGGCAGGAAAAACGATATCTCGAGTTCAATAGGAAAACTCAAGGCAAATAAAAAATATCAGTTTCTTATTTTTGAAATCCTGATGGCCCATACAGAGAAAATCCAGCACCCCATGAAGCTCTGGCAGTGTTACACAGACAGATACTCAGTGTTACTCAGACAAGATATTCCTGTGGCTGCCTCAGAAAACTAGAACCCCCAGCTGTGAAGATCATCATGTAGCAGTGAAGATGGAGAATAGCTCTGTAAAATATATATGTACATATTATATAGGTCTGAGGAGCTACAGACTGCAATTGTGTAGCTCAGCAAGGATGTCTTGATACTCATTTTGGAGACATTCTAAAGGCATAAAATGGCAGCCTCTGGTTTATTTTTGAAGTACTGGACCTGTTCCACTTCAGTTTTCCCTCTTCTACCCATTAAGCTATTTCCCATCTTCCATCCCACAGCAAGGCACTGCCAAGAATTCTGAGGGCCCTGGGCAGAGAGCTAGAACAGGTCCATTGCCAGACCTGTTCCCAGGTTTGTCCTACCTGTTCACCCAAAATGCAGAAAATGCCAGATTGTCTCCGGGCACCTGCAGCACCTGACACACGACTGCTGCCTCTAGAACCTTCCTGGAACTCCCCTGCTTTGCTGTGATTAATGCCCAATTTGTGCCACCTTCTCCAGGTAACAACTGCAAGATTCTTTAGTCTCATGTGATTTGTCACCTTCCATGTTGTCCATAACAGGGTAGCAGGGGAAATAAGCACTTCCACCTGACAGCCTATTCCTGTTACTGGCATGTACAGGTCTGGAAAGTCCAAGTTACTCCCTGGATCACTCTGAAAAGCTCCTCAGGGCTGGCTTAGTTCAGAGAACAAGACTGGAAATGCACTAGTCACTCTTCTTCAGGGTAAGAAACCTCTTTTGTAAAGCACTGTGAAAGTCACCACTGAATTATAGCTCAATCAACATCAAACCTTCTTACTTTGGCCTCCAGAGACTTTATCCACTCCATGCTAAACATCCAGAAGAAGAAAGAATTAAGGATATGCATCACATGACCATAAGTAACCCTGCTATGGTGCAGTTAAGTAGTAATGCAGCATTTCTAAGATCATATCACATAATACAGTACAAACAGAATGTAAACTCTATAATCCATCTGTTGGAAAGAGGGGGAAAAACCAACTCTACAAGTCAAGATAGATCATTCTGCTGCACAATAACAGAGGTCACCATCACTCCACACAGCAGAAACTCTCAAGTGCTGAGACCACATTACACTTATCGACTTCTACGTTGTTTCAGCTTAATGTGAATCACTTTGTTCACAGAGATGGATAAACAAAGAAAATCCCAGTTCAGGGTGTCCTGGGAACAGTATGGTATTAGAGATTCATTGCCACTGTTAGAAGCCTTTGCCAAAAGCTCACAGAAGCTTTAGTAAAATGATTCTGGGAAATTAGCTAGTTACTACTCCAGAAGACAAAATCATTTAAAACTTACTTAAAATGCTAGAAATCTTTCAGATTTTGCAGGTAATCAGTCTTTTAGGGAAATTTATTATCAAATGTTTCAGCAGCACTTCAATCTCACTTCCCATTTCTACCAAATCAGTCTCTAGATGCTGTAACAGAGAAAGAAACTTCAAAATACAACACAAGCAACTAACAGACAGACCCCCATCTGGGACTACTGAGAGCCCAAGAAAAGAGCTCTGAAATCTGAAATGAAGTTCTAGGAGGGGATAACTCAGGGAATAATGCTGGGAGCAACAATCAACTGTGTCCCAGAGAACCAATGCCTGCCCAAGCCTCACAGGTCCAACAGCAACGCAGGCACGAACAGAATGGGACCTGAAGGCAACTGTGGCTTTAGAAAGTTGAAGCAGCATCTTTATTAATTTCATATGACAATAAATCAGCTCTGTAAAGCTTTGACTAGACTGCTGTGGAATACTTGGGACAAATAACTGTTCCAAAGGAGGCCCATGTGCATGGTTAATTAAGGGCAGTGTGTGCTGGTATTCTCTGACTCATCTAATGTTGTGGCGTGTCTCTGCAAACACAAACACACTAAAACACACCAAACACACTAAAACACACCAAACACACAGTGCAGCACTTGGGGGTGAGCCCTGCCACACCAATGCTGGCTAAATTAGTAACTCTGCACTTGATCCTAACTGCTGCAACACAGCTCTCTCAGCCTCACAGTCCCATGTACGGCACACACACAGCATCTCCTCCCACACTCCAGACCTGCTGTGACTCCAGAGCTGCAGTATTTTAATGTGGCTTAAGGTAAACTCTGCTCAAAGGAACAAATGCAGTGAAATCCCCCATTCCAAACCCAGGAATCTTACACACTGGTATGGGCTCCAGGAAACCAACTGCTTGTGCATTCTGGGCTGAAATGATTAGAGGCCACTGGAACCGCATTTATTGAAATGTGACCTGAAATGTGCAGTGGAGCCAGGCAAGGCCTCAGCACTTCTACCTGGAATCCCAACTGATCCCAGACAGGATCTGTGGATGGGCTATGGGAAAAGAATGGACATTTTATCACACAATCACTGTCTTGGAATGAGTAATCCAAAAGAAATTCATTAACATGTTCACCACCTTTTTTTTTTTAGTATTTTCTCCTTTGGGGTGTTTCTTTGGCCCTTGGTGGTCTACAACCTTTCTACAGGTAAAAAACTGACATTTTCTAATTAATCTCCTATTAATGCAAGTATGTTCAAAAAACCCTTCCCGACCTTCCCTTTTACTATTTTCCAGCCACACCTTTATAAGCAGATACTTTACACTTGACCTAGAAGGGAAATGCTATTCTGTATAATCACAATTTGTAAGATTTTACACACACAGGCATTATTACAGTGACACAACCAAACCTTGTCTGGCTTTGAATTCTGCTTCGAGAGCACCACACAGCCAACCACAGAACCACTGGTACGCAGTGAATTCATTATTAAATTTTCCCAAATTATGATTGACTCATAACTTGAATTACCAGTGTTTCATGGCATTTCTTTAAACAGTGCAAAGCAAAGTTTGAAATGTGTCAACACTGACTAATTTTTAAGGACTGTTGCCCAAAATATTTGAGCTGATTAACCATCCGTGGGAAGAAGTTGTTACTATTTAGCTAAAAGTCAATGTCCTTATCAAAAAAACGTCCAGAGTAAAAATGAGTCAACAAAGACAAAGCATAAAAATAAATAAAAAACCCCACAAGATGAAGGTTTTACCTCACTGTCTGGGCTGGGCTGGATGACCTCCCAGGTCTGGGAGTCCACATCATAGCAGTGGAGCTCGTTGGGCAGTGTGTTGTCTGCAGCCCCCCCAAAGACGTAGAGGTGCCGGTCGAAGGCGACCATGGTGTGCCCGTATCGCCGCTGCGGAGGAGGGGGCGAGCCCCGGAGCAGGTGCTCAGTGGGGATCCGAGTCCAGCTGATCAGGCAACAGGAAACAGGGCAGATTTTAACAGACCTTTCAAATGTTCTAACTCTCTGGTTATAAGAACAAAGGAGCTCTATTGCAGCAGCTACTGGACCTGCATGAGGAGGGATGACACACCGCAGATTGCTGAGATCTTGCTGAACTTCTGAGAATGTGACAAAGCCAATGCAGTTTATATGAATCCCAGCAGCTCAATCTGTTCATGTGAACCCCAATGTGTTCATGTGAACCCCAGCAGCTCAAGGTGTTCATATGAACCCTGATGTGTTAATGTGAACTCTGGTAGCTCAGTGTTTTCATGTGAACCCTGATGTGTTCATGTGAACCCTGATGTGTTCATGTGAACCCTGATGTGTTCATATGAACCTCACTGTGTTCATGTGAACCCCAATGTGCTAACGTGAAGCCCAGCAGCTCAAACACCACAGTCTGGGCAGGAAGAGGTGATCTATTCTCACACATTTTAACAGCTAACTCTTCTGAAGGCACCATTTCAATGCCATGTCCCGCTGGGAGAAGGAATCACTCACTTTGACAGCACAATTTCAGCCACGGGCTGGAGGCCATCGGCTGCTATTCCAGCCAGAAACCAGCCAGACCAGGCTGTCAGAACCAGAGCATTTTTATCCCATCAGATGGGCCACATTTCCAGAGCAAGCCACACCAAATGTCTCAGACTAAATACTGAAGATTTTAAAAAACACTTGGCATTTTACATTTCCCAATGACTCCAGTATGAACTGGTATTTCAAAGACCTCTGGTTTTAATCATGTAATCACACAACTTCTAGAAAGGTAATATCTGGCACCCCATTCTGAGCACAGTAGGATTCACACTTTCTATTTAAAGTGAATCTACTAAATTTTCTGTTCAGCTGCTGAAAAAGACCAATCTGACACACATGGGAAATGACAAAGTCTCATGAAAACAGTCCATATTTTTTCCTTATGTATCCTTCTTTGCCGGGAGATGCTGCATCCTTCCTCAATACCCTTAAGTATTTGCATTTCTCAACTCAAGTAGTCAAGGATTATGTGGATTTTGCACAACTTAACTGTCTACACTTACATCTTTTCCTTGAATTCAAACTGGAAGAGATTATTGGTAATCTTTGCTCCGCTTTGGCCAGAGAAAACAAACATCTTGTCTTTGCAAACTGCCACAGGAAAATTACAGCATGAGGGAGGAATTTCACCACTTTGTTCAATCTGAAAGATAATTAAGTTCAAAATTAGAAATGCATTATTACAGTGCACAACTCCAAACACTGAGGATGCTGCAGGGCCATGGGATGCAGGCACAGCCAGACTGAGCACATGGCAGCTCTGAGTGCAGACACTGGGCCCTGTAAAGCTGGTGCAAACAGGTCTGCACAGACTGGTTTTCCACGGATAAAAAGGCTGGGAGGACACATTTTTAAAACCTCCAGTACTGGAAGGATCAGGACTCTGACCAGCCAGCCAAGCTCCCAGTCCACGGCAGTGGTCTGACTGGGAATGCAGTGGTCAGAGTGGGAATGCAGTGCTATTCACAGGGGGCAGAGCAAATCCACATGGCTAGCCCAGGCTCTGCTCAGAGATTCACAAGAAAAAAAATCACCCTTTCACATACACTTGGTTTTCCAAATACCCAAACCAAATCAAATTTGAACTGTTTCTTTTCACTGTGGGTCAAAAACACATTCTGGAGAGAGAGCAGTGCAGGCCAGTGTGGGAAATTTTAAATAATTGTGCATGAAAACCAAAAAAAGAGAATTCTATGTGTTAGTTGAAATTCAAGCTTCTTACCTCTTCCCAGCAGGTCAGCTCTCTGTCCTGCAGGCCAATTGTCCACATGTCATTTAATCTGCGTCACAACACAAACATGCTTGATTTGAAACAGTTCATTTTCAGTAATGGTGTTGAAAGGACGAAGACCCCATTTAATCAACATTGCTTCTGCACAGGAAGAATCTCCTACTTCCACTGACAGAAAAACAACTATTAGAACCTTTTTGCCGTATAACTAAATTATACAGCCTCCCCTCAGCTTGCTTCAGCATCCTTCTGGTTACAAGTACACCGCAGTTAACAGCTCCACACAGTGACTCAATCTGGAGATTAAGGATCTCAGCTATTTAATCTTCAGGATTTTTAAAGAAATACCCCTTATTACCCTGCCTCCTTCTGCTCATCCCTGCTAACTCCTGAGACTGACCACAGCAATTATTTATGTGACCGAGTCCTTCCTTAAACACACAAAGGAGGACGAAGCAGGTAACCTGACACATTTCTGACTGTGCTGCTCCCTGGACAAGTTACTCACTGTAACTACAGATGTTTCCTTTGTTCAGATCTGCCTGGAGGCTCAGGTTCCACAAAAAGACATTTTTAACGTGATTAGACATATTTAACATAAATTAGACAGCTCCTCTCACCCACTCCCTCCTTCCAGCTACCCAAGGCCCTCAGGGGATTCCCTAAGCTGGCACTGAGCAATCCCACAGAGTCATGCATCTTACACCAATTCCTCCTCCACAAATAACAAAGATCCCATCTGTTTTCTCAGTTAAGAGCAGTTCTCCTGGAGACTTTGAGGAGCTGGAAACTTTTCTACAGATTCTTCTCAGTAGGGGGGGGAACCCAGCTCCTTGTTTGTGACAATCTCTGTGTGCTCTCATGACGCAAATGTTGTACATCAACATAAATTACTCCTCAAGTTCATCAAGACAGAAAAAAACCTACATATTCAGAATTGACTCTTCCCTAACAGCCCAAGAGCAAACACAAGGAGCTGCTGTGGGACAAAGCACCAGGCTCTCGGTACCACTCATTTCCAGTCTTCTCTCATCCACAATCCCATCTTCCTTCAACCTAAATATCCCTTATTTTCAGAGATTTTCAGAGGAAAAGCTGACACATTGCTCTTAGTTATGTCAAATGACTTCACAGCAAATCCAGGCTTTGTTCTCTAAGCCTTCAGCAACATCAGCCGGCCTGTGCTGCGGATCTTTTGAGAAATGTGCACTTGCCAGATTTCCAAGATCATTTCTCATGCTTACAATCAAGCAGGCTGTCAAATTACACAGCCACAGCCACTCTGAGAGACCAGATTTTTACGTTTACAGCACCTACTTATTTGAATGTGAACTGGTGAGTTGCAGAAGTGCCATGCTCAACAACAGGCTGGGTTTGCAAAGCTCCAGTTGTGTCTAAACCCTTTGGGATACGGAAATGTCTCTACAGAGCTGGAAACTGAGGGGCTGGGATGTCACAAAAGCACTCGAGGAGAGGATGGTCCCACCCCATACCGTGCATTGCCATCGTATCCAGCAAAGATCCACAGCTTGTCACTGTACACCGTTGCACCATGGGCTGACCTGGCCACTGGCAACCTGCAAGGGAGAAAATGCAGAAAAAATATCTTATCTCAGCTCAGAAGGATCTGAATTACACCTGAAATTCACATGGAAGAAGAGGAAAATGCCCTGCACAAGACTGCTTCTGCCAGACACACTCCAAACACTGAGCAGGACTCTGAGGGGCACATGTTAGTCTTGCATTCTGCTGCCTTCACTGGAGAGAAACCACCTTAATGCAGACAGGAAAAGATGAGAAAAAAATCCCAACAAGTTCCTTGCCAAGACTCGAATAGTCTTAGAGTATTTTATGGAAAGTAATCACATAATGGGACAATTCATAGCACAACTGGCACAGGAAGGTGGCAATCCACCCATGCTGTGCATATCCCACACACTAAGCCAGTGGAACACAGAAATGAGACCAGGACAGAGCTCAGGATCCTGGTTTGGGATCACTCAGGGCTGTTCCTGAGATGCAGAGCCCACAACGAAAGATCAAACCCACAATTTCTCTTCGACAATCTGTGTTGGTTTTACATCATCAGCTAGGCTGAACAAACCTGTGATGCCACAAGGCATCTGTTGGCGGAAATGGACTTTAAAGCTCATCTCATTCCACCCCCTGCCATGGGCAGACCTTCCACTAGCTCACGTCGCTCCAAGCCCCGTCCAACCTGCCCTTGGACACTTCCAGGGATGGGGCAGCCACAGCTTCTCTGCCCAACCTGTGCCAGGGCCTGCCCACCCTCCAGGGAAGGATTTCTTCCCAATAGACCATCTAGCTCTGCCCTCTGTCAATGTGAAGTCATTCCCTCTTGTCCTGTCACTGCAGGCCCTTGAAAAACACACTAAGTAGTGGGATCACAATCTGTGTCAGGAATGGCATTCTGAAATGTGCACACAGTCAACTTCAGGAAGTAATGTGTTACTGGTCTTGATTTTTCCTGGAATCTCAGGAGCCCTGAGGGAACAATGAATTCCATGCTAACCTTGAAACTGAAACAATTCAAAAGAAAAAACTTCCTTTGCTCCCATCCCTTCTGTCACAGATATGAAACGTGAAGAGTGGATTTTTGGCAGATTTCCATTATAGTGCACTCTGAAGTGGAGGCCTTGCAAAAAAACTCCTTTAGAATCAAAGATAATTTTCAGAAAACTTAATTGAGAAAGCAGTGAAGTCATCCTGCAGCCCAAACATCAGCACTGTAACTAACTCTGACTGTGCCACGTGAAACAACACCAAGTTATGCTCAGACCCCAGAAGTGACAACACTTCTTACCTTCCCTCAGTCTTCCACTCTGTCCACTGTCCAGTTGCAAACTTATATTCAAAGAGGTCATTTTTATTCTTCAGGTTGGAATTGGAATAAATGTCTCCAGTGTAACCACCTGGGCAACAAGAATTCCATTAGACTCCAAGGCAGTGGAGCACATTCACTCCTGGGCATTGCATTAGGAGAAACTTTAGATTGCACAAAGAGAAGGCATTTGGCTAATGCACTACTACAGGGGGGAGACTTCTCCTCCACATCTACAGAATCACCGGTAAAGAGTTTCAAGTCTCCTGTACTTTAAACAAAACAGCAAAAGTATTTCCATGCTAAAGTTGAAATCACAGTCAGCCATGAAAAATACTGGATTTGCTACTGAACGAGACCTTTTGACACTTCCTAAAAATCTCTCATTTCTTTTATTTTCAAACCAACCCAGCAGCACATTTACCACCCCAAGCAGAGCTGTGACCTGCTGCTGCCTTACCAAACACAAACATGCTGCTCCCATAGACCACAGCAGAGTGGTGGTACCGTGGTGCTGGCGGGGTCCCAGTGGTGAAAGCCCTGCAGAAGTTAGAACAGCAGCAGTCAAACACCCTGCTCGTGCTTCAGGCACTCAAAGCTACTGCACAGATTCAGAACAGAAACAATTGTTAGAACTCATTCCACTGTTCCTGAGTGTTTCACTGGGTTTGGATTCTTGATTACACTATGATTTTATGACATGGCGCTGTAGCAGAGATGGTTATAAACACATGGCTGCTGAAATCTCTTTGGCAGAGCTGGAAAGTGGGGCACAGCTGAGACAAGACAGACTACCCAAGTCCAGAGGAAAGGAATCAAGATAGGTGTGGGCCTCTCTCAGCACGTTCCCTGCCCCGAGGGGTGCAGAAGCCCAGTCCCCCTGCCCTCCCACAGGCTGCAGGAACAGAGGTGACCTGGCTGTGCTGCCCAGCGTCCCCTCGGGCGGGATGAGGAGCCCCTGACAGCCCAGCACTGAGCAGGCTGCCAGGGACCGGCTGTGACAGCACTGCCTGGGGGTGACACCTCCACTCAGACGCTCTGGTAGAGCCACGAGCCTTTACAGGCAGGCTGGAGGTGCTGAGGGAAGGCGTGGCAGGTCCCAGCGGCACTGCTCACCTGCACCACGAGCAGTCCTTCACGTCGAAGCGCAGCAGGTCGTTCAGCATCGTCTTCCTGCGGGGAGGGACAGGAGAGGCGGCTGAGCCGGGCCAGGGTCGGGCAGGGATGGCCACAGACCCTCACAACCCTCTCCCCTCATACCCCACTCCCTTCACATCCCTCTCCCTTCGTACCCCACTCCCCTCGTACCCCATTCCCTTCACATCCCGCTCCCCTCAGTCCCATCTCCCTTCACATCCCCCTCCCCTCATGCTCCTGTTCCCTCACACCCAACTCCCCTCACACCACTTTATCCTCAGTCCCCTCTCCCCTCAGCCCCATGTCCCCTCACGCCCCTCTCTCCTCTTGCCCCAACTCCCCTCACACCACTTTATCCTCAGTCCCCTCTCCCCCCTCTTCCCTCACTCCCTTCACGCCCCTCTCCCCTCAAACCCCTCTCCCCTCACACCCCACTCCTCACATCCCTTTACCCTCAGTCCCAACTCCCCTCACACCCCTCTCACCCCTCTTCCCTCACTCCCCTCTCCCCTCACACCCCATTTCCCCTCAGTCCCCTCTCCCCCCCTCCCCTCCCCCTCATTTCCCCTTATACCCCTCAGTCACCTCCTCCCTCTCCCCTCACACCCCTTTACCC
>JAWWEW010000073.1:823928-919334 GCA_035583185.1 Anabacerthia variegaticeps
CCTCAGTCCCCCATCCCCTCACACCCCGCTCCCTCGCCCCCTTACCCGTTGTCCCCGCCGAACACGTAGATCGCATCCCGATAAGCCACCACGGTGTGTTTGCTGCGCCTGCGGGGGCGGCACGGGCGGCTCAGCAGGGCCAGGACCCCCTGCCCTCCCTCCCTCCCTTCCCTCCCTCCCTCCACCCCGCTCCCCCCCCAGCTCACCGGGCCCCCACGAACTCGTCGCAGGGCGGGAGGCGGCGCCAGCGGTGCACGGTCTCGAAGGGCCCGAAGTTGAGGGTGAGGTACTCCACGCTGTCCGAGCAGCTGTGGTCGAAGTCCACGCTCGGCGCCACCTTCGAGCGCCCCGCGGGGGCCGCGGCCGCCGCCATGGCCCGCGCTGCCCCGCGGCACTACAACTCCCGGTGTGCCCCGCGCCGCCGCCGCTTCCGCCGCCGCCGGACTACAACTCCCAGCGCGCCCCGCGCGGTGCAAGGCGGTGCCCAGCCGTGGACTACAACCCCCAGCATGCACCGCGCGGCGGAGGCGGAAGGGGCAGGTGTATGATGGTGAAGGTCGCGGGTTCGAGTCCCGCCGTGGCACCGGGAAGGGCGGGGAAACCGGGTGGGGTTATACAAGGAAAGAGTTTATTTGTTAATAAAACACCAAAAAAAACTCCACCCCCACAAACAAACCAAGAGCGATAGGCATGAATACGCATTAAGTCTCGTTGCAGGGTCCGAGCTGGGCTGTTGGCAGCTTCCACATCCCGAGCTGCTCAGAGTCGCTGCTGCAAACACCATCCCTGTTTAAAAGACACATCGTGGAGCGTTCGTAATTTTGTTAGCAAAGAGGACGGTGGGAAAGCAAAAAAAGCAGCAAAGTCATGAGCAGGACCTGGATGAGGTCACTCAAACCATCCTCCCTCAATGCTTGAGTCATTTTCTTCCAAAAACACCTTGCACAGGGTGGGTTTGCTGGCAATGGCTGCTGCACAACCACGCTGCCCCTCTGTGTCCCAAACTCCAGCTCCAGCTCAGTGGCACCGTGCCCAGCCAGCCCAGGCTGCAGGAGGGAGAGGGCAACCAGCCCCCAAAAGCCACTTATCCCCCCCATCCTCCCCCCTTCTCACACTCCTGCAAAATTCATCAATAGCTGCAAAGCAAAGCAGCTTCTCCCAACACCCTCGTGAGTCCAGCAGGACCACGACACTGGCCCACCCACCTTTTGGACCTTACAATGGCAGAGACACCCCCGATGTCTCAGTTCAGTGTCAGCACTACTGTGTCAGTCTCCTTCTTCATGGCCTTGTTTAAACCCACCCTGAGGCACAGGACAAGGCAGCTCCAGCTCCCACCAGAGCAGACCAGCCTTCAATATGCTCTGTTTACTCCTTACACCTTGAAACACACCTTTGTGCTTCCAGATGTTCCTGTGTCAGGACACACCACTGCAGCCATCAGCTGCTCCAGGGGGTTTCAGAGACACTCCACTGTTTAACCTTTTCAGTAAAAGCTGAAAAAGACACAAAGGCCCCAGAACAAAACTCCTAATAGACTGTGAGGGGACAGCCAGGGCACCAAGTTTAATCAGATTTTCTTAGAGAACAGAGAATCCACAGGGAAGAAAGACACTACGACACAACTGCATGGAAAGAGCTTGTACCTTATTAGACACATAAAAATCAGGCTTCAAACTCTGCTTCTCATAGAGTTAGTCAGGCACACAGAGAAACACTGAAAACTCGAGGACACCTCGGAGGAGTCTGCAGGGAATGGGGCATCCTCCCAGCTCTGCCCATTCTTGGGCACAACATGAGACCAGCAAGATACAGAATGACTCCAGCTTATGGAAGTTTTGATACAATGTCAAAGCAAATTATTCCACAAAGGAACAGCAGGTGCCTTTCTTAAGAAAGGAAACTCTATAATGGCTCAGCTTGTTTTTTTAAGCAGCAGATGTATCCAGCACAGGACTCCCTTTCTGTCCAGGTGACCCCTAACATCCTTCAGCAGCACATATGGAAAGTGTCCTAAGAAGAAATATGTCTTTAAAAAGTGACTTCAGGAAACAAGCACAGGTTCCTTTGAAATCTGTTTTATAAGAAGGATACCAATGTACATTTTAATAGTTTTATTTTCACTTTCCCCAAAAGGGAACCAAAGGCAGAGAGGTGTTGTGAGATACATCACGCTGTTCTTACGGGGAAATCAATTTGCAAATGTTATTTTACCACTCTATAAAAATACACACAGGAGTGTGAAAGAAGCAGAGGAGTTCAGAGTGGCTGTCACGGAGCAAATATGTTAAATACAATCAGTTTTTTTCCCCCTAAAAATTGTGGCTCTTTGTGTTCCAGAAAACCAGTCTTTCATAGCCACATGCCACAGGAACAGAAATTTAAGTGGTGGCTTCCTCTGAGCCTGTGCACACACGAGTGTGTTAGCACAGAACTGCTCCCACGGGAGTGACAGAGCCCCATCCACAGCAGGAGGGAAGATATGCACTGGGGTTCATGGCCTCAGCTCCCCCTCCAATCTCCCAGGAACAGCTCCATCCCATACAGGCAGCTCTGATCAGAGTCTGTGGTTCTATAAAAGAAGTCATGTTGTAGGGATCAAGATTTTTACCCTGTGTTACGTGAGTGCCAAGAGGAACAACCTTCCTGTTTCTCAAGGTCCATCCAAGCAATCCGTAAGTGACCCAGTTCTTTTCTCTGTCCAGCTGTGCTGTGGGAAACTCAGTTAAGTGCCTCTTCACAGGTAGAGACAGTTTGCTTTTAAAAATATTAAGGGCACCTTTTTTCTTTTTTGATCTTTAAGAACTTCCTGGAAAGTTACTGTGGAAAATGAAGGTGCTCCCATGGTGAGACTGATGTGCAATGTCCTTGCTGCTTTCTCAGGATTCCTTCCCTCAGCAGGCTCGTGTTAAGATGAGGCTCAATACACCGCAACGAGGCCATCATCCACCTGGAACAGGGCAGGCAGACACTGGAAAATGTTTTATGTTCAACCATAAAACGTGGAATTAGCCAAAGATAACCTATTGTTCAGATATGACGGGTCTGGTCTCTGGAGTGGGTCTATATCCCAATGGCCTGCAGCACTCGCTTCTCGTTGTCGTTGAGGTGGTCGGAGAACATGGCATAGCAGGGCTGCTGGGCAAACTGGCACAGGAATTCAGTGAGATAGGCCTGGAAGGGACAGAAACACCTGGTCAGCACCACCTCTCCTTGGAAATCCTGCTGCTTCTGTGTGTCAAGAGAGGTACCTCAACAGGCACCCAGTAAGACCCCGGGGGTGAGAGGAACAGAGAGGAGTGATGCAGGAGGAGGAGTGGGGGCAGAGGGAAGGGTGGGAGCAGAGGGAAGGGCCCATCAACAGATGCAGGTGGTGGGAAAAGCAGGAGGAAAATGCACACAGGGGCTGAGTGGGTGGGAGCATCTCCAAGTGGAGTATGAAACTCTGTCATGTTCACTCTCCAATCCACTCCTGACTTCTGCAAGTAGCTGTGAAGTTCATGGGTAGAAAAGTCTTATCTCCCTCTGTTCAAAGAGTTTTGTTCATTCACATTTCCAACTTACAGAGATTGATCACATGGAAAAATAGCTCCAGAAATTCTTGGAATACATGGCCCTTTCCAAAGAAATGCCAGTTAACTGCATCCCTTCAGGATAACAATCAATAGCTGGTGTTTCCAGTGCTTACAGATTTGTTAGAACACAACATTAAGAAAATAAAATTTACAAAGAATGATTAGTAACTGATAACACCACTCATTCTAGAGCATCACCTGGAGATCTATTTGGTAAAGAGGGTCCTTTAATGCATCTGGATCGTCCTCTTCATCATCTTCATAGTAATCCTCATCTGTCAGAAGCAAACCAGTAGGTTTTAACATCAAACAACGAAAATACCTCAGGAAGTTTTCTATTAGACCCCTGAAACCCAAGGATCCAGAAGTAAATAGTTTCAGCACTGCTGGGGATAAAAAAATGTATCCAGAATATTCACTCTTTTATGGCACATGACAGAAACCACTAAAGCCCAGCAGAAGGTCAGTGGGGGGCTCGAGGGGGACACAGCCGAGCTGAGCACACTTGGGACATCAACAGGCAGCTCTGGGAGTTCCCTGCACCACAATCTCCTGCCTTCATGCCATGTCAGGGTGACACTTGGCCAGTTGTGAGCTAATGCAGAGCAGTGTCCCTTGCTGTGTTTCCCTGGAAGGTTCTCCCTTTTGAGGCTACAGGCAGCCTGGAGAGGAGATACCTCTTTATGCAGCAGTTACTCCTCGAGGTCACTCCACAAACAGGTTCACCCACTCCTCAGACACCACCATTCCAAATGTCATTTCTACTCCTCTGAGCACCAATTTTCTCTTTAGAACAAATACCTGCTGGAGCCCCACAGCAGTGTGAAGCCTGTGTAGCCTGTGAACTCCCAGGTGATGTTTTTTATAAAGCTGTGATTTAATCACTGTGTTAATCAAAGCCATGGCCCTCTCCAGAAGGTCCTTATTCACAATCCCAGAGCAGAATTCCTTCCCTGTGTCTGCAGCCTCTGTTTTGCTGCTGGCAAGGGAAGGAAACTTTGACTAGGGTGTCACCTACTCTGTTTTAGCTTTGAGTAAGGACTTGAAAGCTGTTACTCACCATACTTGTTTGTGGAAAGAATATCTGACAAGAACTGTCCTGCTAAGCCTTCGTCTTCGTCCTCATCCTCTTCCTGATCCTCCCACATATCATTTGAATCATCTGTTTAGAAAAAAACAGTATTCTAGAAATAATGCAAATCCAAGAGGTCCAGTCTGTGATCACTCTATAGGGGACTGGAGTCTGTAGGCAAAAACATCCCTGCATGTGTGGGTGGGTGAAGGAAAACACCTGCAAACTTCCCTATCCTTTTGGAATGACTCCAGAACTTGAGTCAAGCACAAAGGAGCAGCAAGAATGGATGCTTGAGGTAGGGAGGAAGAAATGCAAACCAAATACACCACAAAACGATAATTTCATTGGCACATGATCCCATCTTCCAAACTATCCCAATATAATTTTCAGGTCTGAGGATACACAACACTGACTGGTCTTATTTTCCCATTTTATTTATTTTTACCTGGAAGAGATCACTAGTACTTAAAATATGGCACAAGAAGGAAGGGCTGTTGTGCTGGAAGCTGCTAATGATAATCTGTACAACAAGACAACAGAGCTGGAGAAGGACTTTGGACAAGACAGGACAAAGGGGAATGGCTTCCCACTGCCAGACGACAGAGTTAGATGGCACATGGAGAAGAAATCCTTCCCTGGAGGGTGGGCAGGCCCTGGCACAGGGTGCCCAGAGAAGCTGTGGCTGCCCCATCCCTGGAAGTGTCCCAGGCCGGGTTGGACAGGGCTTGGAGCAACCTGGGCTGGTGGAAGGTGTCCTTGCCCATGGCAGGGAGATGGGCTTTATGGTCCCTTCCAATGCAAACCAGTCTGGGATTCTCTGATTCTATGAGCTTATCCTTTGTATCATTATTCAGGCTTTGTAATTACAGGCCCATGATCTACTGTTGTTTCTTTACTACAGAACACTTCTCCAGAGAAGACAAAGTGTATTTAAGCCACAGAAAGAGAAAAAGCAAACCCAGTATTTTACCTTGGCTCCAATCTGCAGTTGTCTGTCTAGATGCATTTGCTTCCATTGCATTAGAGAGTTCATTTATTATTAATTTTAAGATTTTTACTAACAAAGGAATGTTTGTCCAGCGCTCAGGATCTATAAGAAAAAAAATATATATTCACACTGCTTTTAATAAAATGTTGTAAAAAACCACACCTCTTTTTTTATTGTTGGGGTGAGCTTTTTCTTGTTTGGAAGGTTCAAAAGAAAGAAACAACTGACACAAACCCTCCAGACATTCTTTCCATACACCCTCACAGCTACATTCCCAGTATCAATCTTGCATATTCTGAGTGCAGAAGGCAGGGGAAAACCTTCACAGCTGAACGAATCTTTGACTCTGCTCCTGCACTTCATGGAGTCATCTGGAACTTGCTTTCAGGAAAGTATTTGCTTTCCTGAAATACACTGACATGTCCACCAGTGGTTTCATGTAAATGGGCAGTGCAACAATCCCAGGCCCTTTCTGAGGCCCTGTAAGCTCCATCTTTTCCTCACCAGCATTCCTGCAGGGCTCAACTACTTCATAGGGATAGCCAGACAGTGTATTTGCCCCTGGTTACAAAAGTAAAGATCTTATCAAATAAAGAAACTGGGAGCACCAGTTCTAGCTCTTACTGGTATTAACACTTGTTTAACTCAAATGCTGGCAGTTACCATTCTTCTGTCTGACCAGACATCAGAGATTGTTGGTCTGGGGTTTTTTAAGCCAAGAATAATTAGGCAGCAAGTGCTTTGTGACCACCCCTTACCTCTTAACACTCCTAGGGCTTCCCTGGCCCTGCATCACTCCAAATTCCAAGCCTGTGGCAGACAAAGGCTCAGGGAGCACTGACTGCCATGATAGGCTCCCAGTTTGGAGCTGTACAGCCACCACATCCCATCCCATCCCATCCCATCCCATCCCATCCCATCCCATCCCATCCCATCCCATCCAACACCTGGTCACACACCAAGTGGTAGGACCAAGGTCTGACTGACAGCTGAGGACAGCAGCTTCCCAGTGTCCTCCCTCTGGAGCTCAGTCCTCTGGAAAAACTGCCCAGAGCAATTCCCTCTCTGATTTAAAAGATGAACCTCTCAACAGTAACCTCCAGTCAAAGATTCTGGGTTTGGCAAATTAAAATTAGACAAGTCTTATGCAGGAGACTGGTCAAGCTTTTCTTAAAAGCATCTCTAACTTGTTGAATCCCTGCTGATATTTGTGAAAGTGTCTCATTGAAAAAGACAACCCTTTGTTTGAAAATCTCTGCATGCACCAAAACCCCTTTCCTCTCAGAGAAGCATCAGGGAATTATCAATTCTGTCTCATGATGCAAAACAGCAGTGAACAGTTCTCCATCCCATAACCACCTCATCCATTTATATTAAATCAGGTATCGGGAGTCTTCCAAATCAGTCTTTGGCAGAATTAAGGCAGATAACATATATATTAAGTATATGATGTATGGATTAGCTCTAAAAACCAACATGCACCTTCTGCAGGAACTATCTTCCACAGCTCTGTGGGATCTGCCAGATCTATTTAAGGCCTTTCTCAGCACCTACTTAAAGAAAAGAAAACCTGTTAAAAGCAGCAAAGTGATTCCTTACTTTTGGCCGACTTGGATCGTGTCCGAATTCCCTCATCCATGTTAAATATTTCTTCTCCCTTCACCCTGATGTCCTGAAGTCGCTTGTCATCTGTGTTGATGCCATACTGCAGGAGTTTACACAATGCTACAGAGCTGGGGAGCAAGGAACAGGAAAACTACAGATCAGAATTTCCCTGAACTGAGTGCCTTTCAGAGTGCCCTGCTAACAGGGAACACATCTCAGCAGACAGCCAGATGCCCTTTCTTCTACACCTTTGCCAAGCACAAACATTACAGAATTTTCCCACTTCTCCTGCTTTTTGTGTGTGACCAAAAAAAGCACTAGATTCCCAAATCTGCCTCTTGTCTTGCACTAACTTCCATTCGGAACCTGCTTTTTCTCATTATTTATTTCACAGGCTATTTGATTGCCCATAACAGTAGCATATGACACACACTAAGAAGTGAGTTGATAGCTGGTAAGACCCCTTAGAGTGGTCTGTGAGGCTTCATGTTTCCAGAAAAATCAAAGACAGCAGCTGTGGCAAGATTTAAATGAATAAAGAGCATTTCATGCTTTGGAATACAGCACTCGGCCTCCATGGGAACACAAACGTCCTGCACAGCAAAAGGGAGAGAAAACTGTTGCAACAGATTTCTTTATTGACTTAATAGATCAATAAATCAATAAGAAATAAACAGATTCTCTTATAAAACCCTATACAACACCCCAAAACTCTACAGTAGTCTACAAAGGCAACTCCACATCTGGAAGTTGTTCTCATCCCATTCCCAGAAGCTCAATCCCAAAAGCATTCCTATGCTTGCAGGAGACAGCAAGGAGAACCCTTCAGGTCTCCCTGTTCCAGCACAGGAACAGCAGGCAGCAAGAGGAGCACTGAAGAGGAAGATCAGAGCTTGCTCCAGTTACCACAGCTCTCCTGAGCTGAACTGACAGTGCAGGGAAAAGCAATTCTGCCCCACGCTGGCACACACTGATCCAAGTGTGAACCAGCTCCCCTTTCCCTACCCCCAGCTCTGAACAGGATGGAAACAGCTACCAGGAGTGGACTGTGGATCTCACCTGACTTTGCCTTCATACTGCCCATAGAACAGGTGCTGCCTGCTCATCCACTCAGCCATCACGAATTCCAGGGCCGGCTTGCCAGTGGGGCCAGGGAGGCTACACAGGAATTCCAGGAGAGGCTCCAGTTGTGAGTGAACCAAGTGAGCAAACACCATGATCAGGGACTGCAGGAGGAGAAAGGCAATGTTAGCAGTACATAATTTAAGAGCTGGAAATGTTTTATCAAATATTTAAGGCACTGGGTTCCCTGCAGGAGTGGAGGCTGTGCTTACCAAGCCCAGGAGGGAGGGGAAGTACAACCAGCTGCGAGACACTGCTACAAACACAGGCAATAAACTACAGTCAACAGCAGTGTTCAACCACCCCAAAAACATCCAGCAGGAATAAATCTACTCATACCCATGTCCAATGTAACAAACATCCCTACGGTGAAGACTAAAAAGCTATTTCAAAAATATCAGAGGTTGGTTGCAGTTGACTTCTGACCAGCACAAATAGCACATGGCAACACTAACGCTGCCAATGCCCAGGCTGCTCCATGAGCAGAAGCTGCACAGGTGGCTCAGCACAGAGCTCAGAATCTGCACAAGTCCAGCAGAAACGTGTCACATCATCAGGTCAAAGAACAGTTTTTGGTCCTGAACCCACATTCTCTTCCCCTTTCACTGCAGGAATCTCCCACCATCACCTTCACCACAGCACCGTGCTTCTCCCACACCATCACATCAGCACTCAGCAGCACTTTCCCAATTCTCAGTGCACTTTGAATGTATGTTTTTAGGGAAAGAATTGCAAGTTTTGGAAAGGTTTCTTCCCAAGATGCAGTTTTAGAGTCTGACTCCTAAAGACCAGAGGCAGAATTCATTTGCTGTGCTTGTCTAAATGTCAGTCTCCCAGTGTGAGGGCATCTCTGGAGCCTTCCTCAGGGAAAAGCTGTCCACCTCCAGAGGCCCATCTTCCAGGCTAGCACAGGGAAGAAATCCAGCATCGTGAAACGTTTGTTTCACTTCTCTGGGCTCCAAGGGCTGCATGGGACTGCTTTATATTTAAGCTTCCATATTTTTTAAATCCAGAAATAAGTAAAGTGAGAGCCATTCCAGTTAACAATCAGAGGGGTATCCAGGGAGGGAAAAAAATCTTAAAGCAGATGAGATCTATGCTGATATCCAAATGGCCTTCATGATATACCATGTGCTGGCTGAAAATGTACATTCAAAAATCAGAGAAATAAGAGTGTTAGAGGAGAGTGAGCCTCAGCCAAGTGCTGCACTGAGGGCAGTGAAAGGACCCTGCTCAGCAGTGCCAGCAAAATGCCTTCCCCAGCTGCTGCTGAGGAACCAGGGCAGGCAGCACAAGCTGTTTTACATTGAGGGCACAGACAAGAAAGACAAGGCAAGAGAATGAAGCCCACTGGGATACAAATCACTCCATCAAACTGTGCCACTACAAGTAGGTCAAGGCTAGAAGAGATCGTGATGCTCTGGTCTCTCAGCTGATGGAGGCCACTCACACCTCCCACCCATCCACCAAAAGCTCACCTTCTCTCAACTCCCAGGCCTTTATCCCTGGAAAACAGTACAAATCCTCCCAAAGCCATGCCTTTGCCAGAGCATCCCTACTGAGGCAACTCCTGTCCCTCCACAGGATTACTGCTCACAAGCACAAGGGCATGAGTGACTATTCAAGGTGCATCAAAGCTTCCTCCCAAGAGCCTGTCTTACCCTGTCATCTGATAACAAAAGGTTTAGGACCAAGGGAACACCACGAAGCTGTGTCGTGGGAGGTTAGGGTTGGATTTTAGAAAAATGTTCTTCCCCAGAAGGTGGTGGGCACTGGAACAGTCTCCCCAGGGCACTGGTCATGGCCTCAAGGCTGACAGAGCTCAAGGAGAGTTTGGACAATGCTCTGAGGCACATGGTGGGATTGTTGGGGTGTCCTGTGCACTGTCAGGGGCTGAACCTGATCCTTGTGGGTCCCTTTCAGCTCAGGATATTCCACTGCAGATATTCAGGATATTCTGGTCTATGATCAGAGTAGGCATTTTCCTGACTACTCCAAGAGGATACACAAGCCATAAATAATCAGGCACAAAGCAAACAAACAAGCAAAAAATTAGGAAAATGTGTTTTCCTGGTGCCTCTGCTGCCTCTCCCGGGTGCCCATCCCACTCACCTGCATCACGCTGAGCGTCTCCGCCTGCTGCATTTTGCTCAGGATGGCTCTCAGGATCTGGTCCAGGTTCTCCCCCAGCTCACTCCCCGCCTTGGAGATGAGTGTGGAGACCAACCTGCCCACGAAGGCGGCGGTGAACTCGGAGGTGCGTGGGTCCAGGAGCTGGCTCACCACCTGCATCACGTACCAGAGCCCGTTGTGGCCCTGCTCGTCGTGCCACTGCGCGATCTGCTCCAGCGCCACCGACACGTAGGCGCGCAGGCACTCCCCGCCGTTCTGCACGAGACAAGGGGCACGTCACTGCTGGCAAAGGCAAGGGGCAGGCACGGGGGACACCTCCTGGCACCACCCAAAGGCAAACCTGAGCTAAGATGGAGACACTGGGCAAAGTGGGGGCACCTGGAAAAGGTTTGCAAGTGGTTTCTTTAGACTTTGGTTTGTTCGCAAGTGTAGAACTCACTGTCCAGGTAGCAATCAAGATCAACTAGTTAATACACTAAAAACCTGAAGTAGCTGCAGTTTTGTACCAGTCTTGTTACACAGAGGAATTCAAAAAGGTTCTAACAAGTGAAAGATGAAGACAGGAAAGCGTGGCATGAACAAAGCCCAACCCAGAGCTGAGCTGCAGTCCTTTTTAATTCTTCTTAGCACAAAGATCTAGCAAAACAACGAGCATGCAGGTCTGGAACCTCTCCTTGCTGGTCTCCAGCCTATTCTTACTGGTCTGTTCTTTAAGGAAAGCCATTTCCATGCTCTGTATTCACGTGGCAAAGGGTAGCTGCCACTATGGAACTCTTTAAATAAGGAATGTAACCAGCTTTGCGATTCATATGCTGGCTGGAATGAAAAGGCTCCCTGCACTTCTAACCTCTCCTGCTTTTCCTTTCTTGCTTAAATACTCCAAAGACATCAGGCCATAGCCAGGTCTGCCAGCAAGCACAACTGAGGCAGTACTGATGCTGCTGAAGATGATTCCCTGCTTTCCCTCCATCCAACACCTGGCTCAGTCAAAAAGAAGTCTGTCTTTCCCTTCCCACCCAACTGAGTAGAGCAGAAAGCTGCATGGAGGAGGGGGAGGGCTAGGAGGTCTTTTGCTGCCCTGTGCCTGTGTGTGCCCCTGAAGAAAGCCCCCACCACTCCTAGGTGTGATGAACGTTACTATGGGGGAAGAAAAGCAATATGTATTTGGTTGGTTTTTTGGTGGGTTTTGTTTGGTTGGTTTTTAATATGCTCCAGTGCATTAAAATAGGAAAAACATCCAAGATGCTGTTTTACTCACTCTAGTCCTTCACATTCAGGAGTGACCAGGAAAAGGCACTGCAGGCCCTCAACAACAGCACTTTCATGGCAAACTGGAGGTGGCAGAGACTCCTGAGGGGGTGCTGATACAGCAACTGGCACACACAGCCTGGGCCCCCTCAAAGGCTGTGCCACCTCTCTTGGACTTGCAGAGCCCTGGAACCCTCACCCTCCCCACAGTCGTACCCACCCCACCCTTCCCACAGTGGTACCTGCATAGTAGCATTGTCATCTGTGTTGAGGCTGCACTGTGCCACTGCAGGGAATGCCTGGCAGATGAGGAGCTGGGACAGAGGGGGCTTCGTATTCCTTACAACTGTGGTCAGTATATCAATAGAAGTCTGAAAGGAAAGTACAAACTGTCACAGCAGCAGCCACAGCACAAGGAGTCAGCACTACCCACCCCTGCTGCAGACATCAAAGGTGTGAAATGCAGGGATGAGGCCACTGCTGCAATCACACCCTGAATTTGCAGTCCAGAATAATTTTTAAATATAGGACCCTGGAGTCATGCACCCAAACATCACTGGTGTGAGCTGTGAAAGCTCCCAAGGCAGTTCCAACATGAAAAGCAGTGTCACCACTTAAACATGGCAAACAGATGCATGTTCATCACAACAGCCAGAGAACTGTTCTGGCTGACTTGTTCCATTTTGGTTATATTGATTTAAATTGATTTTAATTACCTATAAGCAATTGTTACAGTCACACCAATTAATAGGCAGATTACATGCATATTAATAAGGATGTTTATGGGTTTAATTTCATACAATCATTCAATACAGTCAATGCTTAATCTTTTATTAGGGCACCTGTGTAATTTATCTCAAATTTACACGTGATGCATAAATCAGAAAAACCCTGAGGAAGAAGTGCAAGGAATAATCATGTAGCCTGCTGGAGAACATTCCACCAACAATGGGAGACTGTTCCTGCTGAAAGATGGCAATGTCAGAGCAAAAAGACTGGGGATACACTGCAGAGACTGGAAGAAGGCAGGAGGAGCAGTTTAAAGTAAACTTTTAGAAGCATCTCTCCCCAGCTGCAGTTTGCCTTCTCTCCACAGAGCAACCATTCCCAGGGATCAAAGCCATTGCTCCAATGCGTGTCCAAAGCAGCCTTTCAGCTCTTTGCAGAGCAGCCGTGCCATTCCAGCAGAGGGGACATCCCCAGCCCAGGCCATGCCCCACTGAAGCACTTACTGCACAAAGCCCTGCAGGGATCTTGTCAGCAGGAGCCTGCATGATGCTGACAAGGGTTGGTATCAGCCTCATCTGCATTGGACCCTGGCAGGCTTCTATCTGAGCTAACTCCTTAAAAATGTCCTGGGCAAGAGAAGCAACAACGGGATCTGGAGAGAGAAAGCACCATTTACTAAAACATACTCACACACACACACATCTTGATTTTTGCTGTCACTATTTTAACTAGGCAGAACAGCAAGCTTCCCTTCTACCTTTACCACACAGGAATCAATGTTCATTCAATTATCACTGATTAAGTTTTCAGCAGCAAGATTCAACAGCAAAAGCTTTGGGAATGTAAGTGGGATGCCTACCATTACTGTACTTCAGGAATATTGCAATGGTGAAGGGGCAGATCTTGTTCTCCATGCTGGCTGTAAATGCTGGGTCCACTGTGCAGACAATGCACAGAGTCTCCATCACCAGGTTCAGCACCTCGGAGCTGAACTGGGTTGCCAAGTGGATCAGCCCATCCAGAATGCTGGGAAGGAAAGGCTGCAACACATGGGTGCTCTCAGAGATCTTCAGCTGGTCACAGTAGCTAGACAGGAAATTTGTGATACAAAAAGACATTCATAATGTATTGAAGTAACTTAGATATTTACCTCTAGATGAGATGTAAGGGGTTATTTCATCCTATCCATTCTTATTCCTTAAGTTCACTCCTCTATGACCTCTCCCATTCATTACTGCTTGATCTCCCTAAGAACATCCATGGAGAAAAGGAAAGAAATCCAAGACAGACACCCACTACTTACAGAGTGTTTAGTTACCAGGGGATGATAAGGCAATTTCAGGAATAACTAAGTTGTAAGTCTCTGCCTTTATGTATTCATTAACCTTTCAGTGCAAATAAGAGACAAGGTGTTTTCTGGGGGTTTTGCAGATTTTTTGTGATTGGTTGTTCTTAGATTTTACACTAATGTTCATGTTTCAGTTTAGAACTGGTACAGCAGAGCTTCCTTCTGACAAAAATGGGGTAAGAAAATCAAACCCCAAACACTTCTTATTGCTGGGATTGGCTCCACAAGCCTGTGTGGTGTCGGTCACCTTTGTGACTGAACAGGAGCACTCTGGGTTTCATCCCTGTGCTTTCCATCACAACCTGGTGCTGCTTATCCTTGTGGCTGTATCCATTACTGCCACCAACCTGGAACTCCATTAGAATTACTCTCTTTTGAACCTGCTGGCTTACACTTTTCAAGCTGCCACCTATTTCATTCAAAGCAAAACCTTCCGCAGCCTGTACAGAAATGCCATTAATACTTGAACAACCCAGTTTCATCAGTGTGATTTGCCCCTGGGACTGTGGAACTCCTCAGGGGTTACTCACCCCCAGATGGCCCTGACTGCAGAGATGCGCACAGAGGGAGGTTGGGTCTCGTGTAAGCCACTGACTGTGGCCTGCAGGAACTGCTGGATGAGCTCTGGAGACATGGCCACGGTGAAACGGCTGGCAGCCCACAGAGCCCGGCCCAGGAGGAAAGGAGACACTGCAAGCAAAACAGAAAACCCCAGTGGTTTCAGAAGAAGCTTTATGAGCTGAAAATCACAGCTGCTTCCATCCATGATTTAAAATCTTGTCATCCCAAGAGGAAAAGGCTGAGATGTGACACAGAAGACAGGCATGGAGGAGGCACAGGAAGAATGTTTGTTCATCAACAGAATCCAGTTAAATTTCCACAGTTATTTCAAAGAATAACTTCTCATTTGTTTATAAAAAACCCTCCTCCCTTCAACTAGTTACACTTGAATTTGTTCATCAGTGAACAAAAGCATATGAAGAGAAGAGAGGCTTTTGCAGTAATTCCCATCCATCCAGCTCAGTATTCTGTCCCTAACTGCAGCAAACAGCAGCAGCAGCTTCAGGAGAGGGATCAGAGTAACAGAGCACATATCAGGGATTTTTCACAGATCACTTTCCTAGTTTGGAGCCACCACCTTGCAGTTGGAGAACAGAATGTTCACCAGTACCACAGAAGCTCTGGACACTCATTATCTACTCACACTCACCGAGGTAGGATGTGTTTCATCACACTTAACCCTGCTGCCTTTTCAGGCTAAGAGTCTCCTCACCTATCTGGGCTAGCTGCAAACAGATGATACTCTGTGTTCATCAGTATCTTTACTGCCATTATTTAGGCTCCTGCAAGTACTAATTTTAAGATGAGGACATAAAACAGTCTGTACAGGATGTACAGCAAGAGAAGAGCTTTGTTTTCTGAGTCAGTATCATGATTTCTTTGTCTGTACCATTACTGACCATTAAATGGATATCCTGGGAGAGTCATCTACACCCTGACTCCAGGAGCCCTTCCTAGAGCACAATAGCTCATTTACAACCCAATGCTACAGATGTAAATGTATGTAAATATATGTAAATTACCGGGGCTGGTTTTTTACACGCATTGCACACTATGCACTCTGCACAATATTTCACTCCAAATTAACATAAAGAAAAGAAATAAACCTTCTTTGTAATGGGCTAAATAAATGTTTCTCTGATGAAAGCACCCAGCAATTAGTGTTTTTCTGCACTGACACAACCCAGTGTGGACTCACCAGTGATACTCACACTGCCTTAAACTCCTAAAATTTTAATTTGCAAGGACTTTTGAGGTCTGACTTACAACAATTCTTTTAACTTTCTTGCACACTGATGTAAGATAACAGGGAGAGCAGAAGCCTGCTGAGTTCCCAACAACAGAATCCCATTTAGCCAGGAGCATTATTTGAATTCATGTGCTACAACTAGTGTCAGCCTCAGCATAAGAAAAATGGGATGATATGTTGCTGCAGGAATTCTGAAGGCGGTTAAACACTGCTGGTGTCTCTCCCAGGAACAGACACAAGACAACAGAACAGTTATTTTCCACCAAGCTCCCCAGCCCTCCAGGCTCAAGCATCCAGCCAGCAGTGAGTTCCAGCTGAAAGCACAGTTCCACACATAAAGGACTTACACTAGAACTGGAAGCATGTGTGAACTCACAAGGTTTACTTTTCTCACATGAACAGGGTGCACCACTGCATTTCCCAACACCACATGCATGCAGCAAGCTGACTGATGCTCAGGGACTCCCAGTTCCTGGCACTCAGCAGTTACTCCCAGGGATGCAGGATCCCACCCACCTGAAAGGTTGAGGTCTGCCAGGACCACGTTTGTCAGGAAGCCATGCATATCAAAGTGTATTCTACCATTCTTCACACTGTCTGTAATTATAGACTTGACTGAGCCCAGGGCCAGCATACAGGCTTCGTGTATTTTCCACCTGCAAAAGAGTTGAGATGCCTTTAGGCTTTTCCTCCATCATCACCTCAAGAAACAAATACATTCTGAAGTGAAACCGTGGGTAATTTTTTGATATGAACTACCATAACTCTTTTCTCGATCCTAAAAGAGAATTAAATAAAAACCCTCAAACAAATGAATATTCATAAACCCTGCAGGATGAGGGGTTGGAAACTCCCCCAGGACAGGCAGCATTCTCAGTCATTTTGTAAAATATTGGTTGAATTGGTTACTTGTACCAATTTTGTTTTCATAATGAAAAAGAAATGAGCCTCTTCCATGAAGGCTTGTGTTCCAGTCATGCCTTGATTATTTATGTGCAGAAGCACTGGGATACCCAGCACATTAAAGGTTTAAAAATGCCTAATTTTGCATTAACATTTTGTTAATTATAATGAAATCGAGCTATGTGCAAATACCACTTCTTGGTTTTATCTGTGAAGTCAAGAGCCTACTTTACAATTTCTCACAATTTAGGCACAGAGGGACTTCACAGCTGATTTCGTGGACATTCAGGTGCTGCTCAGAGTGGTTACTCTGACTTTACTACTCAAACTAAACACAAAGACTGAGCCAGTGCACTGTAAATCCAAAAGAGAATCATTACAGACCAGCCACCAAGTACTCCTCCAATGGAGTTTTTCTCTCCCCAAATGACATTAAAACCTGCAACTCTGAAGCTCTAAAATTGAACACATACATCTGCAAGCAGCACCTCTCTCACTTCTTGATATCAAGCAAAAAGAGGAATATATATATATGTATTTCTGAAATTTTTATCTCAACACAAAGTGAAAGTATTGTCAATTTCTCTTCTGATTTTGTATAACTAATTATTATTTCCAATGAGATGCCTGGAGGAAGAGACCCTGGGCAGAGCTTGCTTGTGCCAGGAACTGCCTGAAGTATTCCATGTGAAGATTTTGCCACGTGGCTCAAGAGCTGCTGCACTTCCTTTGGCTTCTTCTGAGCAGAGCTCTCAGATTCCACCCTTGCCCCTCAGGAGCAGTAACATGTGAATACACCCTGCTGCAGAAGGGCTCCCCACTGGCCCCAGTGCCACCCCCTCGTGCCCCAGCCCCTCACCAGTGCTCAGCACCACTGTTTTTAGCCTGCTCAGCTTCCTGCAGGTGCCTCGTCGCTGCTGCAGCCAGGGCAGTTGCACTCTCATTCTGGAAATCAGCAGCCACAGCCTGGGCAGAAGGAAATGGTAACACTCATTTGTATGGACTGGTAAAGTTGGCCAGGTTTGTTATCTGTTATTACTATTCCAGTTGTATCTAAACGTGGAATGCATTTCATACCAGCAACAGATCCTGTGCAGCAATCCTCACTGTGTAGGAAAACGTATCATCATCTTCATCCTCCACAAACTGCTGGGGATTGGCAGTCCAAACTTTTATCTGAAGAGACAAGAAGGATAGGGCAGCTGAGAATTCAGGACACCACAGGTGAAAGGCAGCCTTGCTGCCCCCAGCAAGCTGTTTTGCAAAACTACTTTCAGAATTTTTCTCTGCCCTAAGTCTTCATCCTCAACTGATTCTTCTTCTGTTCCATTGGAGAAACCTTTGAAAAGAGGAAATTCTCTTTGTTCTGAGCTCATCTGGCTCTTCTGCCACTCATTTGAGATGAGAGTTTGACAGAACTAATGACTGACCTGGAATCAATGCTGCACAGCTCTATTTATAGATGAGGAATGGAAGAAGCAGATGAATCTTTTAAGAGAGTGCCTGTTTTTATGCATGTCTACCTAAACTAAAAGATGATGGCTGTCAGGCTTGAGAGGTCAGGAGCCATGCAGAATTTCAGTACAAATTAGTTCCCCTGACTAACACAGTGTTTTCACTCTCAGAGAAACCTATTTATCCCTTCCATTTTCACATCATCATAATCCTTCATGAAGGAATGAAGGAAAAAAACCTGAGAGAGCTGGGGTTGTTCAGCCTACAGAAGATTCCAGGGAGACCTTACCACTGCCTTAAAGATAAAGCTTTTTTACCAGGGCCCCAGGACAAGGGCAAGTGTTAAACCAACAGATAGAAGTTTTGGATTGAATATACAGAAAAAAATCATTACTAAGAGGGTGCTCAGACACTGGATATGTTGCCCAGAGAAGTTGTGAATGTCCTGTCACTGAAAGCATCCAAGGTCAAGTGGGACAGAGCTTGGAGCAACCTGGTCTAGCAGGAGCTGTAGCAGCCCATGGCAGGGGGTTGGAACCAGATGGTCTTTAAGGTCCCTTGTGACCCAAACCCTTCTGTAATCTGTGATTTACTGTTGACCTCACACCACTTTGGAACCTTTAGATGTTCCTGTCCCTATTTGCCCCAGCAAAGTGACAGAACAGCCTATTAGATTACAGCAGTTTCCATGCACTGAAACTCTTCCCAGGACACTTGCTGGTTTAAATCTCTCATTTCCTTTGCTTCCTACACAACACAGACATGCTCACCTGCTCCTCTGTGATCTGCATGTAAAGGAGGATGTAATAGATCAGCTCTGGCAAAGCCTTCTTCACTGTATTCTTAAATTTGTTGTTTTCCAACAAGGCATGAACAAATTCAAATATGCTGAAGACCAGATTTTCAAAGCCCAAAACTTCACCTGAAGAAAGGGAGGGAAAAAAAGAACATAACTGAATATGCCAACATACAGAAAGGTACAAATGGATGTCAAAATAACTACAAACTGTTACCTTGTCTGATCAGATGTTTATTTGTTCTCCTGGACTAGAAGTGCAGCAGCAGCCCCAGGAGGATTTCTGACCTCATCACTTTCTGATCTCTTTCCACTGCACATCCCTCATTAGAAATTATCAAGCTCAACCTTGAAACTTGTTTTTCTTTTGTCCCATTACTTTTACCTCAGAATTGTTGCAGAACTCGCCCCTTGAGCCATTAGAAAACTTAAGTCATGCAGCTTCCTTGACCACAAATAACTTGCAAGGAAGTGATGGACACTGTTCTACCACCAAAAATGCACCTGTAAGCACAATCTCCCCCAGTGTTTCAGTCACTGTTTTGACAGCAATATTTAGGTAATCCCATTCCTCTTCAAAAGAGAAGGCACAAGTGTAGTGCAAGCTCTTACCATCAGAATCCACGGGGTCCTCCACCTCTTCTGTGTAATTTACTTCTGTTCTCACATAAGTGGATGGAGTTAAGTAAATGAAAGTTTCTAAAGAACTGCATCTATTTTAGAATTAATCTGTTCCTATCTTAAAATTACAGTTAACTAGGGAAGGTTTCTTCCTTAAAAAAACCCTTTCATTTTATGCAGAATCCTGTGTTTCACAGAGCAGACAAGCCCCAAGGAGCCCTTGGCTTTGTGCATTGCCCAAGTTCAAAGACCACTCACACATCACTTCACATCACTTGATTAACTCAGACCAAACCCACCAAGGTAACCCAAAACTTCATTTATGTTAAAACTTGGCAAGAACAGAAGCCCTCAGACTCAGTCTTTGCAGGGGATGTGAGTCAATTCAACCCTTCACTGCTGCCCAAGGGGGAGGAGCCACCCTGTGGTCCCACATCCCACTTCAGGCTGGCTCTGCTCTGCTCAGGCCTCTCCACAAGCCTCCAGCCCTGGGAAATGGCAGAAAACTAACCTGGGGTAGAGAGGAAGGAGGTTTCTTTGGAGATGGTGAACTGAAGGTCCAACAACTGACAGAGTAAACACAAGGGAAGGAAGAACAATAGTTTGCAATAGTTTTCTTTTGCAAAAAGAAAACAAACTCTTTTGTCAGCCCAGGTGCCAGCAGGACTGCAGTGGGAAAGAGGACAGGAGGAGATACACCACCAAAAAGCCAACAAACAGTTCCTTGTACTTTCACAGATTCAAAGAACGGTTTGTGTTGGAAGGGACCTTAAAGACCATCTAGTTCCAATCCCCCTTGTAACCTAAATGAAACTTAATGGGGCCTCCTGAAGTAACAGAAAATATCCTGTTCTGCCTGGCAGGGCAGACCACTCCATGTGTTCCTCAACAGCATTCAGGTCAGTACTGAGTATGAGGTTGGGTTTGTCTTGTCCAAGTCCAGTTAAGCCTCTTCACTCCCAAGGATATAAAGCAGCACTTTCTGTGAGGGTGTTCCAGACAATGGGCAGGATCTGCTGCATTGATGAAATCATGTGCTTTGGGTAGTTTTTCACAAGTGCTGTCACAGCCTGGAACCAAAAAGAACAACAGTCAGAGGCAAAACTGGAAAAACCATCAATACTCAAATCACAGGCTGCTGTTCCATTAAGTGAGATCCTCCAAAGTCTTCCTGTCACCAAGGTCTCCTCCTCTCACTCCTGATGACACAGTCCCCTCTGCTGCACGAACACTGACCACCGCTCTCCATGTTTCCTTTTTGCAGGGAAGCAAAGGGATAACAGGCTGTGCACTCTGCAGTGCAGACAATGCCATAACCCAGTGGTAAGGCAATGACTCCAATCCAAAGCACATCACTGTCTGGATACAATTCCCACCTGGAAGCTGACTTATCCCAGAAAATGAATTCCAATGTCCAGACCACTGCCTGTTTCCCACATTCATGCAAGTAATACATCTGCCTGCACACCCAAGGAGTGGCTGCAGGAGCAAACACCCACCCAGACCAATTCTTTCTCCTTTTCACCTGCAGACATAGGGGCTGCTCTGGGGGCAGCTTAGCAGCTCCACAGGGCATTGGGCCTGGACTTCCATGAAGCTGATCACCCTGGTTAAGGGGAATCCTTCCACTGATGCCTGCCAAAAACCTTTTGGGATCCTCCAGGACTCAGAGAGCTCTCACTCCACCACCTCCTCCCACGGGGGCACAGCTCCAGCTGTGTTGCACTGGTTATGGATCAGCCCCTCACAAACTGTCTGACACGTGGGTGTCACTCAGTTCCTGCTGACCCAATACAACACACTTTCACAGTTTGTTTGTTTGCAGCACTGGATACATCAATAGAAATTAAAAATTCGTAATTCACCTTCCAGAAAAACAACAGTAATTTAATATCAGTGTCAGAGAAGAGCAGGCAGCAGAAATAATCCAGACACAGGAGTCTGGGAATGAGTCTGGCAGGTGCTGGAAGGAAGAATTACAGAAAAAAACTGCTGAAGTCTCCAGGAAAAAAACATTATGCAGGTGCTGACAGAGAATGTGAACCTGGATCTGCAGGACTGCTGCAAACTCAACACCCTGCCTAGGGCCACAGGAGCATCTAAAGAGACTTGTTCCATATGCCACTCCTTATGAACCCTATGTAAATGTTTCTGAGCTCTGTGCCCAGCCAAGCTTGCAGGAAGAACTGCTGGAGTGCTAAGAGAGCTCTTCAATTCAATGGCTCTGCAGTTGTAACAATAGAAGGCTGCATTTGCAAGGTTGCCACAGCCCTGCAGAGCAAGTCATTAAAAACAGAGCACTCTCCTGTCAGATGTTGTATTTCAACCCCTGGCCTCTTGTTCTGCCAATTCCCACTGCTTGTCTGAACTCAGAGAACTCCTTCACACATCTCCTCCTCCTCTGCCAATCCCCATATATTGCTCCATCACCTATTAATCCTCCCAGAAAACCTTCATCCTTGTCTCTTCAGAGCAAAGGCATGCTGCTCCTCAAGCCAGGCACTAACCAACCATATCCACACCTGAGTCACTCACAGACACCCCAAAACCAGCACTGGGAGAGTAAATGACAGCCTTGAACCCCACTTTGCTTTCTAGTTATGTCTTTAAAAAAAAGAGAAGGAATCCACCTCAACGAAGAGGGTATGATTACTTATTTTTGCTAATTATTTGTTCCAACATCAGGAAAAATGTAAGCATAACTTCTCTGACACGCAGGTGTTGAACAGCTTCCAAGCACAAGTGAAGAAGCACAACAGCAAGACTGTAAGATGCTTTACACTGTTGGTTAATTGGTGTTCCTCATATATTACTGCACACTAAGTACACAATATTTGTATTCCATTGTTGTGAAATTTGCCTCAAATATGTCACCTGTCATGTTTAATCCCTCTGTTCCTCTATAAACAATCAATAGTGGCATGTTTAACACTGGAATTAGGATTCAAGAATTGCACAGTTGCAGCTTATTCATCCTCAGAGACACCAATGTAATTCATGCTGAACTATCAAACAACACAACAATAAATTACACAATGGGCATTTCCTTCTAGCCCTCAGAGCTGATGATAATTTTGTTGTGGCCAAACTTCCCATCTCCTCCAAGGATTGAAGGCCCTGACTTTCCTGCTGCTAACTGCCTGTGAACTTGTAGCTATACTGGAAATGACTGGGGACACATTAACTACCAGTGGTTGTGATCCAACCTCCTCACTCTCCTGACCAGGATAAGTGTCCCAGCAGATCAGGCTGGTGTGTACACTGCAGACTAGGGTTCCTTAAGGCTTTCAACACTGTCCTGCAGACCATTCTGACATGGACAGCACAATAGTTTAGGACAGGGCTGCCTCTGATTTCCATCAAGAACTGCACAAACCTTGGAGCACAAAGCTCTGGAGACAGGGAAGGAAAAAAAGAAGTCTTCCTGTCATTTGCTGCATAGCACTTCATTAGGGAAAAAAAGATGGGATTGAGTTCACATCTGGTTGAAAATGTGCTATAAAAAAATTCTCAATTCCCTCCTCCATTGCATCAGCTTTTCAAGGGGTTCCTGTAATGATCTCATCTGTAGAGCTGGCTCAACTAATCCCCTGAGGTTTCTTACTTCTGCATTACAATGACTATAAAATCCACTTGTCTAGAAGCAAAGGCAATTTATGGGTCTTTCACCTGAATCCCTTTTCCCTTAGAAAACTGTTATCAGCTTAGAAACCCTAAGTGACAAAACCATGAATTGCCTTAAATCAACAGCCAGAATACTCATCCCTTCACAAAGAGCCTCCTACAAGCCACTTGTCAGCAGCAGATCTCCCAGATTTACTGTTTCAATGCAGGCTGATTCTCTGTTGCCATCGATGCCACCTGTACAGCAGGTTCAGACCCAAATCCTCTTGTGCTGCACCTCCCCTGCAGAAGCTAAAGCAGAGACCTTCACAGAGTTAAGGAACAGAATAAGAACGTGGTGACATTTCCTCAGACACTTTCCCACATTGTTCAAGAGCCTACTGGTGAGACCAGTGCTGACACACCAGTACAAACAGCCCCAATGCCAGTGTTATGGAAATAACAAAAAACTCTGCAGAAAGTGTGGATGTACCGAGAACAGAACTGGTCTATGGTTAGAGAGAAACCATCAGTTACAAGTGCTTTCTGTGGAGGCTGAAAACTACTTCTTCTTGTTAACCACCTGAATGCAAGTATGTGGAGCCAGAGATTGAGACATCCTGGAGCTGCAGCCTGTTCAAATCAAGGTGACACCCTGCAGAGTGTCCCCTTCATGGCTGGTGTCCCTGCACAGCCCATGGAAAGCAAAACAAATCACAAGAGACACTCTCAACAAAACCTGCCAACATCCTCCTCCAATCTCTCCCTTCCACTGATGCTGCACAGCAAGAGCAGCTCCAGCTGTTCCCAGAGTATGTTCCCTGCAGCAGCCCCTCAGTGAGAAGCCACAGGATGTCCTGACCAGGAACTGCCACCTCAAACAGGACTGAGACAGCAAGGTCCACCACACAGAGCTCAGCAGTTGCTGGTTTATATAACACAATAGCACCCTCCCAGCATTTATTTTCATTACTTCAGTCATTATGGAAAGCTTTTGATGCTTGTCTTCAGTAATTTCCTTATTGTTTTCTTCAGGGAACGTGGCTGAACGGGCCAGGGCCTCAGTGTCCATCCTCAGAAACCTGCATACTGACCTGAGTCTTGCTCACCCCAGCACATTGGGCAAGGAAATTAAAGATCTGATCCTGCAACTTACGCTTTTGGCTCTTCTTTGCTCTGCCATGTTGCAGGCAGCACATCCTACAACTCCAGTGCTCTCCCAGCTGTTAAAGGGGTCTGCATACCTGCACTGGCCCTCATCTTCATGCACACAGAGCTCAAATTCAATCTTCTTTCTCCAGAAAACCAAGAGAATACAAAGATTTCCATCTCTCCTTCTCAGAGACTACAGAGCAGGCCAAGTTCTAGAAAAGCACCTGCGCACAATATGCTTTTAAAACTTCACTGCAGCAGAATTCTGCAGCATCTTTAGGAAAGACCGGGATTTAACTACCAAGTATGGCATCCAAGAAACATTCACAATGCCTTAGATCAGCAAATAACAAAGACAAATGGTCCTATGGATTGGATCCCTATGGATCATTTTATGGACAGATCCACATGGATCTCATTAGAGGTATCTTTGGTACAGGCAGAACAGTTTATTCCAGTGGTGCTGGGAGCCAAATAACTTCACTGCTCATACCATGAGCAACAGCAGGAGGTGTGCCATGCTCACTGTTTTCCAGCCCATCTGACTGTGTGTTGATACTCTATTCTTGCTTCACTTAATCAGTTTCAAGTGACTCACCTTTAAGACTTCCATCTTAAACCCGCTGTCTGATGTTGGTCCATCAGGCATCTGCAGGGCCTGAACAAAGGCTTCTGTGAACTGCTGCACCACGGGGAAAATCAGGAGTTTGGCTGCACCCTGTTACAAACAGTGCAAGTACAAGGTGAACACCAGACACAGAACCCCCATATCTGACAGATGAAGCATCAGAAATTGCAGTTTTCTGGTACAAAACAGAAGAGGGACTCATGGCAACTGCAGAACAGTGCAAAATCACATGAAAAATTTGTTTCAGACACCACTTGGGCTCACTCTTCGTGATGGGAACTAAGCTCAGCTGAATCTTACCCCTTCAAAACCCCACAGCACAGGCTGCCACAAAACACACATCTAAATCTAACTAATCATTCTGAGTCTAGAGATCCAGATAATCCGGTCCTGAGAGTCCCAGAAGCAGTGCTCATCCTCCTAAGAAGGCATTTCATTTGATGAGCTGAATCCTGCCCTGCACCAGTCGGACCCCCTTGGGCCATAAAACAGACTGGGGTGACTCCATCACACACAGTTCCTCTGCACCCTGGGCTGGCAATTATCACTGCCCTCCCCCAAGCACAAACAAGCTCTTTGTGAGCTGAGTAGCAACAGCTGGCCTGAAGATTAACAGCATGAGTCTTCCTAGGAAAATGCAACAAGTATTTTTCCAGATGTCAAAGCATTCCATAAGTAGTTCTTGGCAGAGCAAGTAAAACTGGACCAAAATAATTTTGCTGAGATTATTCTCCATGACTCCATAGCCAGGAGAGCAAAGTGTTCAAATCAACTAGGAAATACCATTTATAAAAAGATTCCTTTTTTTTTAAGTCACATTTCAATGGAGAAAGTTTTGCATCCAATGTAAAGGACACTTTCAGCCCCCCTGCAGAACAGGTAGGGAGCTACTATTACCTTTTGGATCCTGGTACCAGCTGCAGATATATCAGCTCAGTACAGATAGGGTGGAATTGTCAGAACTTCCCAAAAGTCTGCCTTGGATTGTTCCCTGTGCAAACAGGGAGGGAACAGCACATAGAGCCCCTCGGCAATGACCAGACACTAGACTGAGAGTCACTCTTCCCTATCCTCAGCCCCCAATAAAGTTAGGAAATAGCATTTATTGTCTAGGAGTGCTGGAAAACCCACTGGTCAAAGGCCATATAAAATGCAGGTGTGCTCAGTCAGAGCCAGACAGGAGACTCCTGTATAAAGATGCTTAACTGCACAGTGTTTGTCTCTTAACAGCCATTCTTCCAAACCTGGCTTGGGTTTGGCTTTCCCCACCCCTTCAGGAACACCAAGGTGCCCCCTGAAGCTCCAGGAGACTGGGACAAAAGCCTTGCCCAAAGGCCAGGAAACTGCCCAGCATAACCCAGGCCTGGCAGAATATGGGGCCAAAAGATTCACCTGGAGATGGGAAGCTAAGCCAGGGATTTCCAAACAAAGGGATGATACACCATCTCCTCCCCACGCTGGCTCCCCTTTCTCTGAGCTGTTACAACCTTGCCTGTTGATAAGTCACAAATTAAACTTAATTATGCAAACCAAGTGCCAGTATCGAGGCATGCATGTAAAGCAGGGAACCAGTCACATTACATGTATTAAATTACAGCCTCTTCCCCGGAATTCCAGCTGACACAGTACGTAATTTTCCAACCTTTCATTTCCATATTAACAATTACTTAGAACCTCACTCGGTTTGCATTCAAAATGCCTTGCATGTCAAGTTAAGCTCTTGCCTTTTCCAGTTCCTCCATGTTACAGATCATGTGGGCACACGTGGTAAAGATCTCCACTGCACGCGACCTTGTGCGAATGCCATACACCTGGAGAAAAGTTGAAATCAAGCATCAGCAACACATCATTCTCTTCACACAGGACATTTCCTTTAATTCTCCTTTAATACTAGTTATGTTTTGCTTCAGCTTCATTCTCGTATTTTATCACTGGCTTCAACATTTCTGTTGAAACATTGGCTGCCATCAGCTATCACATCATCAAGAAAATTCTTTCAGTCTAACTCATACAACAGTGCAGTTTATCCACTGAATCTGAAGTTTCTCTGCTCCAAGAAACATTCCCACTAATTCCATCCAGTACCAACCTCACTATGAAGATCATACCTCTGCCATTGTGAAAATTTTGTACATCTCTGGAAGAATAACTGGAGCAACAAGTGGCATCTGTATGTCTGTCACTTCCCGGGTAAATTCTTAAAAAATGGAAAAAGAAGGGAAGTTCTCATAAGAAATCCAATTTGTAGGCAACAGCAACAACAGAATCATTGGGAAAGACTAAGTGTGTTGGGAACATGTTGATTTGTACTTGACTAGATCAGGTCATCTGACCTGCCCAAGACAATCCTCCAAGGAAAATACCACACTAAAAACTGCAAATATCTGGAAAACGGGTTGTTACACTCCAAGTCCCTGCTGTACCACAACCTGCAGCACAGAATCTCTTCCTCAGCTCTCAGGGCACCTGCTGAGCACACAACTCCACAGTGAGCAACCAGGCCCAGGAGGAGAGAAGAGGCAAATTCCAATGCCTTCAGTTTGGAGTGAAATGTGACACAACACTGGCCCAAGGAAAAGCCTAAACAGCTTCCTACACCCCCCTGGCCGGCTGTGGCACCCACACACCTGTGAGAACTCTCATGGCTCCGTGCACTGCGTTCACATCCCCACTGACCAGCATCTCCATGAGCAGGTTGAAGAGCTCGGGCCAGGCTTCAGGCCAGTCCCAGTGGGCGATGGCTGACACGGCGTAGGCGACGCTCGAGCGCACCTTGCTGATGGATTCCCTCAGCCCGTTGGGGAGCAGCTCCCTGATAGCAACTTTGGCCTGCAGAGGACAACAGAATTTAGAAAAACAGATCCACAGGCATAAAACAATTCAACAGCACATAAAAAATTATACCTATGACTGTATCCTGGTATCGATTCGATGGTGGTTTCTGAAAACGAACATCCAGGAGACAAAAAACCCCTTGCATGTCATGCCCTGTAATTTTCTTATGGAAAACTTCATGGTGTGTTTGAACGTAGCATCTTCTCACAGAGAGCACCAGACAAGCACAGAGCAAATAGCTCCCAGCTGCAACTACACAGGATGTACATATCCACATGGAAGACATCCAGAGTTAGCAGAGATAAATCCCAGCTCCAGTGCCAGAGACTGTGTTTGCTTACTTTGGAAGATTTCAGTAAACAAGAACAGTCACCCAGCCCTGAAGGGACAGGAAAAAATAAAAGCCACTTCTGGGGCATAATTCAGGCAATTATCTCTGGATGGGATGAATCATACCCTAGATATGAAAGATGCTCCAGTCAACAGTCAGAGTGGAAAGGGCTGGAATCTCTGGCCATTTTAGCTGTTAAACACTCCTGCTGAACAGATTTTTAATGAAACCCAGCAGAGCTTTAGACTAAAATCTGTCATGGGAAAACAGCTTTTAAGTCCCAAGCTGAAAAACAAAAGATTTAGCAAATCTCTGAAAAAAGGACTGCCAGAATCAGTATTTGTGAAACTTAGAAAGCAACTTTTCCTCCAGTCTTGCTCTGAGAGCAGCAGAAGCATTATGGCTGAACTTTCCCTACAGGAATCAGTCCAAGTTTCTCAAGCCCAGTGTTGTTTTAAGCAACTGGAAACAGATCTTTGAAGTGAAAGACATCAAAAAACCTTAACTGAAGCCATTAATCCTCAAAATACTCAAGGGCACTGGCACTTTTTAAACTGCCTACAAAATTAATATTCTTGCTGGATAAAGTGTCTCAAAGCAGGATAACATGAAACCAAGTCTTACCCTTTCTGTGGTCTCTGGAGGTCTAAACTTTTCTGACTGGGAACACCAGTGAGTTTCCACATACTGTTTCAGAATGACAGATGCCAGCTGTGTCAGAAGAGAGGTCAGGAATCAGGAACAAATCTTGCAACCAGGGCAAGGAGCACCCCTGACCCCTTTGCTCAGCCTCCCATCCCACCAGGCTGCTTTTAGAAGGGCATCAGGGCTTACCCAAAATTCAAAAAATCCGTGAAATGAACCAAAAAAAGCTACTGCAGTAAAAAGAACTGATGGGTATCCCCTGGGCAGTGATGGCCTGCACAGCACAGACCGAAGGCAGCAGCTCAAGATATGGGCCACATGGTAACTAAAGAAATACAGAACCAAAATTTCCTTTGCAAGGAGAAAAATACCAACAGGAAAAGCTTCTGTAAAGACAAGCCACAGCTCTGCTTGCTGATGCCTACCATCCACCTCTCCTAAGCTGTGTCCATTCCCAGTAAAGTCTCAGCACCAGGTTTATTAAGTCAAAAAAGCACTATTTTCAGGGGAACACCTGAATAATGTTAAAAGAGAGACTCCAGAGAAATTTAAAAGCAAATGGGGAAACAGTAACAGAAAGCTATTTCCAATTTTTCACCAGGAAACACGAATGAGTATTTTAAAACCCAATGAAATTACCATCAAAATTCTTCCTGCAGTTCCAGGCAAACTCACCTGCCGGATGGCCAGAGCTCCCTGGGGATCCACAGTCAGTTCTGCTAAATGAACACCAAATTCTGCAAGGAAAAAGACCCAAATTGTAACTTTTATTCCCACACAGCAAAAGCCATCAAGATTTCTGGAGAAAGACATCATACCAATTGAAAGGCTCCTATGTGGGAAGAAGACAATGCCAAAGCACAGCTAGTCAAATGAATCATGAGCATTAATTCTCCCCTGTGCCCTCCACAGAAACTTCATTTATTGTCTCCGTATCTTATTTCCTTCTCTCATGGGTGAAGAATTTTAGAATGCAGGCTCATAACAAGGAAATTATCTAAAACTTCAAAAATATGTATAAAAATCTTATGTAGAATGTAACACCTTTACTCAAGTTCCTACAGGAGGGGTGCATGGAAAAGATCCAGGATGGAGTGAGACAGCAGACCCATGTTGGCCAGCAGTCCCTTCTGGCCAACCTGGGTTCACTCAGAGGGGGATCTGGAGACATCACAGCTGCCCCAACCCACACCCTGGACAGCCCAGGACACACTGAATGCCTTCCTGGGCAAACCTGCCCTGGCACAGTGACACCAGGACTGCCTGGACAATCCTTTGGGCTCTGGGACCTTCTCCAGAAAGGAATTTGTCCAGGAAAAGGAAGAGCTTCTTTCTTGTGGTTGCCAAGCAAGCTCTGTGACAAAGGCAAAATTCAAATGTTTGTAGCAATTCTGTCAATAACTGTGCACAGGAAATAAAAGTCAGGAAGAGCAGCTGTTCTGCTGTGGTAAATCCACATGCCTCAATACATTTGCTTAAAATTGCAATTTTAAGTTGCAGGCAGCTGATAGCTGTCCTAAATACCTCATTTATTTTCACTAGTCTGCTTAAGAATTGCATTTGTGATGTTTTAGTTCTTAGAAACCGGGAAGCAGAAGGTAAGCCCTGAGGCCCTGCCAGCACAACCTGTGGACAGTGGAGACAGCATCCCTGGTCAAAAGGGACTGAAAATTCTTCTCAAAAGCAGTTCTGCACTTCCCTCAGCAGCATATCTGAGTGCTTCACATCCCAGGGTCTCCTAATACCCACCTCACTGCTAAGAGGCTTTTCTGGCTTGGGAGATAATTGCCTCTCACTTTCCCAAGCTCACACTGAACATGCCTGGTTCCTTCACCCTTTCTTCATAGATCATGCATTTAAAAAAGAGGAAAATAACCCTCTTATCCCAGCTGCAAAAGCAGGAGCCTCATCCCAAGATGTACTTAACATAATACTTCTCTTAGCTGGAGCAGCAATTATTCTATGTGCTGTCTGTGATTTCCATTCTCGAGTGTGGCATTGCATTTCAGCCCCACCTTTAAAGGGTAAATGGAAGGGTATAAAGGGTAGAGATGGAAGGGTATAAAAGGCAGAGATGGAAGGGTAAAAAGGGTATAAATGGAAGGGTAAAAAGGGTATAAATGGGCATAAAGGAAGCCAAAGTAATTGCAACAGCTTCACACAGCTACAGCTCACTACTCTATTTTTCAATCTTACATTTATTTGCACATGTGCATTTGATTTATTGCCTTTACATATAGTGCTCTGCACCTGATTTACAGTATTTAGTTTCTCCAGTTTTCCAGCCTCTCATCTTTGTTCCCCAAGCAGACTGCAGTGCCATCCTTGGGACACCAGACATGCACTCACTGCTGCAGTGACAGAGCTCTGTTGTAAAAGCCCCTTGGACTGACAATAAGCCACTGACATCCTTCTACACACAGGTTTTCAGATCAAAATATTACAAACCTGTTTCCTCTTCACTGATAAATGACCATCGTGGCAAATTCCTATCAGGAATCCTACTGAACTCAGATTGTTGATACCTAGCACTCATTCAAGCAACGAGCCAGCTTTCCCACCAAACCAAAATTAGATGGATTTATTGAGAACAGATCATATACAACAGTATTAGTTGTGTAAAGAATTTATTTATTTATAACATAATATCCTATTATGTTATAAACACTGGCAAGCTGTTTAATGAGCTGCTCCAAGAATCCTTCCAGGGACTGAAATTAAACTGATCCTCCCACAGCTCACTGGCTCCTCTTTTCTCAAAGAATTGGTTTATTATTGGGTTTTTTCTCAGTTGGCTGGGAACTTTCTATCTTTATCACGGGTAACTGCAGTTCAAATGTGCCTTGACAAGCACTTCCTCCACCTGTATTTTGGAGATTTGAGATACCAGACACATCAAGTCTTCTCCCCAAGATAAAGTCTGTAAAACCCAGAGATTAGAAGCTTTTAACGAAGGGCCTGGCATAGAGAGCACTTGGCAAACACATTTCCTCCCAGTTCTGCTTCTCCTCTCATTAACCTCTGTATTAGTAAAATTAAACTCTCCTCCTTCACAACCAAGCTCTACTTACCATGTAACTCATTTCTGTAACCTCTTCATTCCCAACCTTTTGGAGAAACTAAACCAGATCAAAGCAAAGTTTTATATTAAACAAGCAGGAAGGAACAAACGAGTGGGACCTGCTGCTGAATCTCTGCACTTTGCTGCCTTGTTGAAGGGGGTCAGCACTGATCAAGGCCAGCTCAGTATGTCCACGCAGAGCTGGTTCAGGAGCTGCTGCAGATCCCTTTACTTGTCTCTGCTGGGGGAGGACAGGCAGTGGTGGAGAGGCTGTGGCAGCTGCTGTAGCCAGTCCAGGTGAATCCAGGTGGCCCCATGGCCACCAAGACCCCAAACTAAAACAACACTTGGTCTGCAAGGCCAGATCTCACCACCACAGCAGTCAGAAATTGAGTTCCCTTTACTCAACATCTGCCCACCCTTGTCCATCACAGTCTTCAACAGCATCATCATAAAGCAACTCAGGCTCAAAAAAACCTTGGGGGGTCATTCAGTCCAAGCTCCTGCTCAGAGCAGAGTCAGCCACGAGGTTGGACCAGAGCAGAGCAGAGCCCTCCCTGCTGAGGAACCTTCAGACAGACTAGGAGGAAACACCAAGTAAGAATCTTTCTCAGCCAGACTCCTGACACGCTACAAATGTGCTGCTTTGAGGGACTTCTTCAGCCTCCATCATTCAAGAACTGCTCCAAAAGCACTCTTTTGGTCAGCACACCTCTAAAAACTGCAGCTTCTCAGCAAAGGACAGAAAGATTGAGGTCAGACTTCTCCAGCAGCCGTGCTGGCTTCAGGTATCTCCCTTGAAACCCCTTCATGACATCTCACCATGTCTGCAGCATTTCACAGTGCAAACAGCAGTGTTTGCTGCTCTGAGTAATGTTTCTTCCTGACAGGCAGGTATCATGTGCTGCAATGTGGCTGTTTCTTGTTCCAATTTCCCTGTTAAAAATCAGTGCAATGTTAAAAGTTTACTCCTGTTATAAATTCATCTCAACTGATCCATCCATGGGACTTCACTAATTTCTGCCCACCACCCACTCTACTACAATTCAAGCTTCAGCCAAGACAGCACCACACAACCACATGTTGTGGTCATGTTTGTAAACTCTCCAGAATGTCTCCTTCCACACAATACTCTGGTTTATGGCATAAACCCATGTATTCAGGGGACCCACTGCAATACTGAAATCCCTCTCACAGCTGTATTAAAGCAGTTCTGCTGGGAAGGAGCCCACCATAGGCAAAAACATGCTGAACCAGTGAGGCATGAGTGATGTTACAAGTTTTGTGCTGTCATGGCACCTGCAGCTCTTCTCCTGGTAAAAACAAACAGCAAACTGTATCATGGAAACATCATCAGAGAATCAGTGAGTTTTAAAGCATCAAACTAACCATGCTGAGCCACCTGCTCCGGAAGAGGAGATACTGAAAGAACATTTACAAGACCCATAAAGCCAATCTTCAATATGAGATCGTGTTTAAATCACAGCACTGGTTGTCTCTCACACAGGACTAGTCTCAAACAAGATGGACAAGGAACTCTGAGGAGGGCCAGTGTGCCCAGAATGACAAAGGAGTCAATCTGCCAGGGTCAGCATCATCCTCACAGCCACCTGCCCATCTCAGCTTCTGGCAACAAATGGCTTTGCAAAAGACTGAGTTGAAGGTGCTTTTTCATCCATAAGATGGCACAACACAATGCTGGAGACAACCTTATAAATGCCTTTTCTACCTGCAGAGGGCAAACAGAAACATATAGCGTAGGCAGGCAAAAGAAAAGCAATTCCCCAGCCTGGAGCCATTCATCTCTCACCACTGAGTTTCCAGAGCACAAGAGCTGATAGCTCAGAGACTTAATACTGTCAACATAAAACATCTAACCTGTTATCTAAGCAGGCAAGTGGGGACAATGTTTCCCAACTGCCTAAGAAGCTGACACTAAACCTCCTTATCCACATAATTTAGAGGAATGATCCTCTCCATGGGGTGGAAGCCATTCACTTCAGAGTTGGACTCACTGATCCTTGGGGGTCCCTTCCAGCTCAGAGTATTCTGTGATTCTGAGAAGCACAATCCCTGCTGGACATGCACCTCCTTCAGAGTGCCACTGGCCCTGCTCTGACACTCCTGTGAGTGACTTGGCCTCCACACATGTTCTCCACTATAATAAGACCTCGAGGAAGAGATCATTTTTCCACATCAGGCAATGACCCTCAAGCCATGTAACACTGGTATTAGTGCACACATTTACACCATCGGGGAAGGTGGGTGGTGCTACCTGGATGGACCAGACAGAGGAACAGAAACACCAACCCCACCCACCAGGAACAAGGAGATGCTGCAGTGGAGCCAAGTTGAGCACAGCAGCACCACTCCACAGCCTGGAGCCCTCATTTCTCTACCTTCCCCCTGCACAGTCTCAGGGAATGCCTTTATTTATATTCCATTAAAATCTAGAGACAACAAAGGTCACCAGGTGAACTTTCACCTTTCCTTACCAACAGTAATGCTTCTCCCATCCCCAAGCTGCCAAGTGGTGCCTGTTCATTCAGCAGACAGAAGATGCAGAGGCAGGTAAGAGACTGAGTTGCTGAGGGCATGTCTGGCAGTTGCCAAAGGGTGACTTTGCAGGAAGAAACAGCCACCACAACCTTAACCCAGAGGTGACATCCCACATGGCACCAGAACACCTGTTTGGAGTCAGACAGGACACTCCTCTTGGACAGTTCAGCCAGAGGCTCTGACTGTGCATTGCTACTCATCTCTTGTACAAGCACCAGCCAGATTCACTACCAACCCGCTCCAGGGAGCTTGACTGCATCCTCAAAACACCTGAACCATCCTGACCTGGCTAAGGCCTGCCTGGAAGAGAGCAGGAGCCACATGGGGCAGGGCACACCACCCAGGAGAGCCAACTGCTGCATTGGCTCAACCTCATTATACAACCCAACCTGCAAGCACCTTAGGAAAACATCCCCCCAGGACCCTTCCAAAGTGGGTGTTATATCCGACCACTGTGTTTCATGGTTCTTGATGAATTATTTCCTTCAGAAATGTTAAACCATTTTTAAACCATTTCTACCTCTAACATCCAGCCACAGTGAGTTCCATAGTTTGCACACTGGGGGCAACAGCCTAGTTCCTTCTGCTTGTTTCAGATTTATTTTCCCTGACAGCCCAAGATTTTCTATGATTCCGTGACCTCAGCTTTATAAGAAGTCACAAACAATCCTTCCTCCCTCATCTTCTCTGCAGCTTATTATTTCAGGGCCTCCATCTCTGCTAACCCTTCCCCAGGCAGAAGAGTCAATGGATTCACTCCTTCTGAGAACAGAAGCTTTTCCACCCCTCTGAGAGTGTCTCTGTGCTCATTTTTGCTGCCCTGCCTGATCCCCCTCGAGAGCAGCAGGCCTGTAATTCATGCAGCACTGGGCTGCACAAGCACGAGGAATTTATGTCGTGCTTTGTTCTCTGTTCCCTCCTTAACGGTCCATTTGGCTTTCGGAGCACGGCAGAGCAGTGAATGGGTATTTTCAGGGAACTCTCCACACGGACAATGGGATTTCTTCTCCCCGGGACAACAGTCAGCACCGCCCATATTTTTTTACAGCGTTGTCTGGGCTGTCTCCCCTTCCCCCAAGACCACTCTGCCGACCGACACTGACCTACAGCTCCCTCAACACACCCTCCTGAAATCATCCTGTGATTTTGCCACTGATTCTCACTCTGGCCCGACTGAGCAGCACTATCAGCAACTCTGGCACACCACTATTCACTCCGTTCCACATCATTTACAGAGGTGCTGAGCAGCCCAGCTTCACCTGGGATTTCTGATTATGTCTCTGCCAGTCAAGAGCTGTGCTCAGCAGTTTAGGTTCTGCAAATACTTGCAGTTGGGTGAATTTTCCAAAAGCCTTCTGGGAGTTCCAGGATTCCTTCAAATAGTTCTTCTGCCACAACAATCTCATGTACCTGGCTCTCCTCATTCCCACTGCTGATATAATTTTAAGCATTACAGGCAGTGCAAAACCCACACCCACTCTGTTGTGCCAGTCCCAGCATCTGCCCCAGTGCTCCTCACCTTGGAGCCCTTCCTAAAGGCTGTCTGGAGTTTGGTCCTCGGTGACCTAAATGGTAAGTTTTACAGCCCAACTCACAGCACAGTAATTGAATGTTTGAGTCCCTCTAAACTCTGGGAGATCCATCCTGCAGCACTTGCTATATAAAGCAAACTGGTAAGTGAAACTGCTTCTACTCAGGCTTCAACCTGATGTGGATTCTCCAACGTGTCTCCTCTACAGGCCCCCCAATGTTGCAGGTAAAAAGTCAACACCAGCACAAGGAATTCAGCTCTTCTGCAGTCCTTCTGCACTCCTTGAATGCACCTCCCCATGTCAGTCACCTGCTGGCTTTGAACACCTCTGAAACACTGCTACTTCTGAAATTTGAAAGCACTGTAAGTTTTTATGTCTTTAACCAGTTCTTCCTCAAACTGTTTTTGCCCCACCTTCATTTGTTCTGCATTAAAAGTGCCAACACTTGTGCTCTTTCCCAATGCCCTCACTTTTACTTCAGCATCTTCTTCATGTTGTTCAATGATAGAACATTTTTTTGTTTTTTAAAGTACTTCTGACATGCAGGATCTACATTTCTTTACCTCAATATTACAGTGCTGGCAGACACTGGACTCCTTTAGCTCCTCTTCTTGGTTTTTACAAGCTTTCCCATATCAAAGACAGCACAGAAAGGAGAATATAGCTTATTCCTCCCATGCAGTTTGACTAGGATAAGAGAGGAGGAATCAGAGATGCACAGAATAATTCCCTGAAAGAGACCTCAGGAGGTTTCCAGTCCAACTCCCATGACCAAAGCAGCACCTGCAGCATCAGATCAGGTTGATCCGATTTTCTAGGCAAGTCTTGGAGATACTCAAGGATGGAAATGACACAGCTTCTATGGACAACCTGCTTAGAAGTTCCTTATATCCAGTTGGAACACCTTGTTTCAGTTTGTGCCCATTCTCCTTCATCCTCCCCCACTCCTCAGTGTCTTGACAACCTCCTCATAGTTAACAGAAGCTGCTGTTGGACTCACCCCCAAAACCACCTTGACTTCCACACTGGAAAACCCCTCTTCCACAGCATCTCCTCATGTGGTGAGTGCTGCAGGTTCCCAGCCTGCTCCATGACCCTTTGCTGAACTCACTCCCCTTTGCTGCTGTGTGTCCTGCCCTGTGGTGTGGGAGCCAAACTGGACAGGTATTCCAGGTGTGGTCTGACAAACACTGACTCGAGAGGGCTGCTCTCTGGTCCTGACCCTGCCTGCACAGCCTGGGATGCAGGAGGCCTCCAGGGCACACTGCTGCCCCTTGTCCAGCTCACAGGCCACCAGCATTTCCTGACCCTTTGCCACAGAGCTGCTCCCCAGACTGGCAGGGCCTGACCCACATCCCTGTGGTGGGTTCTCCTGTCCCAGGGGCACAGCCTGCCATCTGTCCTCGCAGAATTCCAGGAGCTTCTTCTGGACATCAACCACATCCCATCCAGTGTGGTGCGACCTGCAAGCTGCCTGTACAGGTGTTCCACAACCTCCTCCAGGTCAGAGGGACAGGTCCTGCATCAGATCTGAGAGTTCTGGGACTGCAACCACACCGAAGTGTCAGGGAACTTCAGGATAGTTGTAAAACCGTGACAAAATAGCAGTGTGCATGACCACACTCCTCTTACCCTAACATTATCCACCAAATGCAACTCTCCTGCATTCCTGAGCTCTCAAAGGGACACCAGCCACCTAGAGCCCTCAGAAGACATTTTTCTTTGGAAATCTGTCACCAAACAGATTGTGGAAGGGTTCAGACTGTTTGGGGAGAAGCTGTCACTGAAGAGCACACTGACTGCAGGAGCTGTGAAGGCCAAGGCTCTCTGGTGGATGATCCTCCCAGCACTTCCAGACTTGTGCTGCTGCAATGCCATCAAATCACTCATTAAAACTCCAAGAGCTGTGGGGGCAACACACAGAATTCCTGATAATGCCTCAAGGAAGAGCCGACCTGAGTGTGGTACAAGGGACTGCACAACAACAAACATTTTATCAAACAATCTGCCTTCATTCATTCCCAAGGCAGCACAATCATAACACCTCTCTTGGCCCCGTCTCACCCCCTTATACCTTCCTTCTTTGCACCACAAACAGCCTCTGGTAACATTCCTGAGCTAGAGTTCAGGAGCAGAAACAGTTCACAAAGCACAGAACACCTTCAGAATGGGCACAATCAGACAAAAGTAAGGCAAAGTTTCCAGGAGGGTCCACAACCAACCCTTGCCAGGCCACAGGCACAGCTTCAGGCCCAAGGCTGCAGTGCTGCACCCTCCAGCTCCTGTCACAGGAGAGCACCTGCAGATCTTCCAGTGGTTTCTACAGACTCCAGTCATTTGGGAAAGGTTATAAAACTTAAGCTGGAGCAAAATAAAATGTTAGCTTTAACAGGTTTTTAAGTGTAGCTTCCACACAGGAAAAGCAGCAAGTGCCTGAACTAGCCCAGTGCCACCATCAAAAGCCCGGAGGAGTAATGGAATGAGGGACACTACCTGGATTTTGGGGGTTTGCTCTTTTAAGATCCTTTCCAAAGCCAAAGGCCAGTTGCCATCCAGCTCTGGTGTCCTGCCTGTCCTCAGCTCTCCCCAGGAGACAACCCTGGCACTAGAGCTTCACACTGGGTGAGGGCATAGCTCCTTCCTGACCACACTCAGCCTCAATCACACAGTTCAGAGGTGACAACCTGCAGAGCATGGGCACACAGCAGGGCACACATCCAGAGGTGGGAGCTGGACAGGGCGCTGAGCCCTGTGGAGGGGCAGGGACTGGCCCAGAGAAAGACAAGGAGCTACTGGAGAGGGTCCAGTGGAGGCCACCAAGGTGATGAGGGGTCTGGAGCATCTCCCTGATGAGGAGGAGCCGGGAATGGTTAGTCTGGAGAAGGGAAGACTGAGAGGGGATCCCATCAACCCATACAAATACCTCCAGAGTGGGTGTCAGAGCATGGTTCCAGATTCTTTGTGGTGGTGCCCAGTGACAGAACAAGGAGCAATGGCCATCAACTACAACACAAGGTGCTCCACCTCAACACGAGGACGAGCTGCTCCCCACGGAGGTGGCAGAGCCCGGGGCAGCTGCCCAGGAGGGTGTGGAGGAGCCCCCTCTGTGCAGACACTCCCAGCCCCCCTGGATGTGTCCCTGTGTCACCTGCCCCAGGTGACCCTGCCCTGGCGCTGGGCTGGGCTGGGCTGGGGGATCCACAGCGGTCCCAGCCACGCTGTGATTCTGTGAGAGGCATCGGGCATGGCAGGAAACCACCCACATCCCCTCACCCCATCCCTTCAGCTCCCCATCCCCTCCATCCCCTCACCCCGCACCCCCATGAGGGGCCGGCACCGCCACGGGGCCCGGGGACCCCCCGGCCGCCTCGGCGCGGCCCTTCACTCACCCTCCGTCACCTCCAGCACCTTCACCTGCTCCTCGGCCGCGGCTCGCACGGCCTGCACGGGGCACAGGATGCCGGTGAGGGTCTCCACCAGCGCCTCCTTCAGCCCCTGCGCCACGGGCCCCGCGCCGGGCCCGCCGCCTCCCGCCATCGCCGCGCCCGCCGAGCGGGGAGGAGGGGCCGGGGGGGGCAGAGCGGGGCGGGGCGGGGCGGACAGAGCGCAGCACAGCGCGGCACAGCACACACAGCGCCCCCCGGCGGAGCGGCGGACCCGGCGGGGGGGAGTCCTGCTCGGCTACGGGCGGGAATCCGGGTAATGACCTTTCCTTTCCCTTTTCTTTTTCCTCTTCCCTTTCCTTTCCCTTTTCTTTTTCCTCTTCCCTTTCCCTTTCCTTTCTTTCTCTTTTTCCTTTTCCACTTTTTCCTTTTCCTTTTCCACTTTTTCCTTTTCCTTTTCCACTTTTTCCTTTCCTTTTTCCTTTTCCACTTTTTCCTTTTTCCTTTTCCACTTTTTCCTTTTCCTTTTTCTTTTTCATTTTTCCTTTTTCCTCTCCTTTTTCCTTTTCCTTTTCCCTTTCCTTTTTCATTTTCCCTTCCCAAACCTTCCCTTCCCTTCCCTTCCCTTCCCTTCCCTTCCCTTCCCTTCCCTTCCCTTCCCTTCCCTTCCCAAACCTTCCCTTCCCAAACCTTCCCTTCCCTTTCCCCCCTTCTTCTTTTCCCTTTCCCCATCTCAGGCTCTCACATTCCCATTTCCACTCCAGCTGTTCGATCTCCTTTATGAAACTTCCTGCTTTTTTTTTTTTTTCCTTTTCTGCTTTTTTTTCCCATTCCTCCCCTCTGTGGGCATTTATGACCCCTGGGTGCTCCCTTGTCCTCAGGGGGGGGATGTGACAAGAAGGGACTTTGGAAGAGACCAGAGGGCAGGAAAAGCCTCGAGCCCCTCATGCCCCAAATCAATCAGTGCGAGCCTCAGGGAGCCCACCTGTGTTTTCTACAGCTGCTTATTTAGTAAGTATAAGTGACTTTGCCACGTGTTAAAAAGCTGCATTGACATGTTCAAAGTGAGCTCCATGCATGAGGGATGGGGTGGAATTTTGGAGCAGGGATAGCAGTTCCCACACCCTGGGGGAAAAATCCTTGGGGAGGTTTCTGAAGCCAGTGGTGATTTGGTCATTAAATCCCCAGAAGTCTGACTGAAATTTGTCTGTAAACACAATCCAGCACCAGGGGTGAGGCACAACAGAGGCAGCAGCCACGTTCACTGAATTATTTAGGTGGGAAAAGACCCCTGAGATCATCCAGCCCACCCTGTGCCCAATGCCCACCTTGTCCCCCAGCCCAGAGCACTGAGAGCCATATCCAGTCATTCCTTGGACACCTCCAGGGCTGGGCACTCCAACCCTCCCTGGGCAGCCCCTTCCAAAGTTGAATCACCCTTTCTGTGCAGTAATAAAGCATCGAGCTCTATTCCTGTTCCTTTCCTAGAGCCATCCTTTCCCCATCCACCCATTGTGCTTTTTGTGTATTTCATTACATTCAGAGCCAGCTTTGCCAGCCTCTTCCAACCTGGTGTCTGTTCCTCTGGGATAATGTGCTCAGTCACATTCTCTCCTTCCAATATATTTTTAAACATTCTTGCCAAGAGCAATGCAAGCAAATGCTCCCTATAAATCATTTAGATACTGAGAAGGAAGGGTGGGCAGGCCCTGGCACAGGTTGGGCAGAGAAGTTTTGGCTGCTCCATCCCTGTAAGTGTCCAAGGCCAGGTTGGATGGGCTTGGAGCAACCTGGGCTCATGGAAAGTGTCCCTACCCATGGCAGGGGATGGAGGATGATCTTTAAGGTCCCTTCCAGCCTAAACTGATGATTTCATTTCCCCCTAAAGTGAACAGGGCCAGGGTGTGGACTCAGGCCATGCCCAGCACTCCCTGTACCAGGCTGGGACAGCAGGGCTCACTCCCAACCAGAGGCACGGCAGAATCACCACAGGTTGGGATTTTTGTGGACAGAGGAGAGAAAGACACACTCCAGGGGAGACACACTCTGTCACTGCTGGCACCAGAGAGGTCTCTGCAAGGAGAATATATTATTTTTCTCTCTTGTTTTTCCCAATCCAAAATATCACTTTTGCTGGAAAAATAAATACATATTTATGTGACTCCTGCAAGGGTCATTGCTCACCTCTGCAGTGTCACAGGACTTTGGCTTAGTAGAAAACTTGAACTTCTGCTGCTCCAAAATCAGTGAGGCAGAAGGTCCAGGTCTCTTCTCCCAGGGAACAAGAGACAGGACAAGAGGAAACAGCCCCAAGTTGCTCCAGGGAAAGTTTAGGTTGGATATTGGGGAGAATTTCTTCCCTGAAAGGGCGGGCAGGCCCTGCACAGCTGCCCAGGGCAGTGGTGGAGTCACCATCCCTGGAGGTGTTCAAAAGGTTTGTAGATGTGGCACTTGGGGACACGGTTAGTGGTGAACGTGGCAGTGCTGGTTAATGGTTGGACTTGATTTTAGAGGGTTTCTCTAACCCTAATGATGCTGTGATTCTCTGATTCCATCTCACCACTGTGCCTGGCCCTCAGTGCTGCCTGGCCAACAGCAGGTCTGAATGTCTCTGCAAATATTTGTTATGAAGGGACAAAAATGATGGGGACTGTTCTGTCTGCCTTAAAAACATGTTGCAAAAACTGAGGATGCATTTTAGGGAGAGGAGGACACCCCAGAGTAACTCCTGTCTGGCCCAGCATCCTTTTTGCCAAAGTGACTGTTCAACCACTCTGAATGCACCATCTCATCCTTCCACAGCTGTAGAAATCCATTTATTCAAATCTTCCAGGCTTTTATTCCCATCTGCTTGTACATTGCACGGGCTCTTCACAGGGATGTTCCTGCAAATCCAGCACAGAGAGCTCCCTGGTCAAACACTGCACATTCTGCCTCAAGCTGAATGGCTCTGACATTCCTCTCTTCTGATGTGCTTTAGGGGAGACAGTTCAGTCACCACAGAAGGATATTCTTGGCATGAAAAGGTGTTTTATGATGAACTCCTTGCTTCCTCCTGTGCTGTTTCAGCTCACAGGCAAGGCACAGGAGCTTTGAGCTCCCCTGCAGACCCGTGCCAAGGAAAACCCCACAGGAAGATGTGCAGCTGCCATGGGACTGCTGGAACCAGCAAAAATCCCCCAAGAAAAATTAGAGCAGCACAAGTACAGGCAAAGGACCAGCCTGGGTTACAAGGCATTAGACCAACCTGTCCCCTGCTTGATCAAAACTTAACTCCAGGCAGTAACAAAAACATGAAACACAAAATCCCAAGAGACACCAAAGCAGCCCAAACACTCAACATTCTCCAGCATCAGTTTTATCTTCAATGAACTCAGGATGATGGAGAGGCTCTTGAATTCCATGTTCTGTAGAAAGGGAGCTGCTGATTTTACTCAAACAGGTTTAGATGCCCAGCTTGCAGAGATTTCAGGAGGCAATCACACACACACACATATATAAAATATGGCTCAGTATTGATTAAACAGCCTTAAAAATTCCTTTAAAACATTGCTGTAAGCAGCAGGATTAATAAAACTTTCAGAACCTGAGGAACTGAGGTGCCTAAGGAACCTTTGTGAAGCTGCACCTCTGAATTTAGGGTGCATCACTGTCTCTTTTCAACCACCTTGCAGCAAACCTTCCTCTCAGCAGGTGGAATTTCAGACACAGCAGCATATCACATCAGCACAAGGGCTTTTCTCTTTTTCATAAAGTATTTGGTCCTTCTACCCAACAGCTTTTTGCTGGAACCCCTGATCCCATTTTTGTCTGTCTCTACTAGCAGTGTTGAACCTGCAGCTCCATCACTCTCCTGTGGCTGCTTTATCTCCTCTTCCACACTTTTATTTCCACTGATGCTGGTCTCAGTGAGGGGCTGCTCCTTCACAGACTGATCTATTCCCATCCTCGAGGAGAACTCTCAGCATGCAGCTTGTTCCCTTCTGAAGGAAGGGCAATGCCACCTCTGAGGGCTGGAGCACAGCCCCCCTCTCACAACAGCTCACTCATTTCTAGGCTCACAGAAGAGCCATCCCAGCTCCTTTGTGTTGCTCCCAGGCAGCTGCTCCTGCTCTGTGTGCATTCTGGACAGTCCCTTCCACTCCAAGGCTCTGCCCTGCCCCAGTGACTCCATGTGCTCCTGCCCATGGGAAAAGGGCTAAAACCAGGAGGGAAAAAACTTACCAGCAAATTCCATGTGGTGATGAGTGGGGGAACACAAACCCCACCACAGTTCTGGTGATGACAGGGTGGCATACAGAGAGCCATCTCTCCCATACAAAGATCTCCAGCCCTCCCATCTCCCAGGGCTCCACAAGTTCCACCTCTTGGGGCCACACTGCTGTCACTGCTGTCACCAGCCATTTCCAGCTGTGCCCTGCAGCAGTGATTGCTCTCCAAAGGCTTTTGGGTGCAGCTCTGTGTGTGAAGTGCCTTGTGGGCCTAAACACCCAGCCCCTCCTGCTCCAGGGCCCAGTCCCCTCTGGTGCCACATCCTGCACTGCCTCAGCTACAGACCCTGAGCAGCCTTTGGGAGAAGCAGAACCACTCCAGGAGTGTCCTTATTCCTCAGGCTTTTAGGCTAAATGCAGGCAGAAGCAGCTGAAGGGAGCCTGCCCACAGCCTGGGCTGTGCAGAGCCAGCTCACTGTGGGCCACAGGGAAGGTCACTGTGGCCACCAGCCTGGGCTGTGGGGCAAAGTCTCCCCTTCGACCCAGCTGGGCAGGGCTGGCAGGAGGAGCTGCCCCACACCTTTGCCTCCTGTATGAACCCCCAATTCCTGCCCCTGCCAAGACCCAAATTGTACTTTTAATCCTTCATTCACTCAACCTGCACATAATTTCAGCTTTGGAAAAGCTTTGCAAAACACCAGAAAGAGGTTTATTTTCTTTTTGGTATGAATAACATTTTGAACTGCCTCCTCCTTCCAAACCTGGACAGGTGAGTGAGGTAAGGAAACACCACAACTTCTGCATGGCTCTTCTGGAAGATGAATTTCACTTGGCTAAGAGAACCTATTGATGCAATCAGTGTGGATCCAGAGGGAAATAAAACTGCATTTCCAACTCTCTAAAAACACCAACATTTAATTTTATAACATAACCAGGGGTTTATTCCACAATATAAACTGCAACATTTGATACAAGCTACCCAAAAAAGGAGAAAGCCAAAATACAGCTGTGGCAATTACTTTACAGAATTTTTTTTCCTGTCTTCTACATCACAGGGCCCTCAGTGACACTAGGATCTAACATTTGCTGTCTGTACACCAACCAATGCTAGAAGCAACACTCTGTTCAATTGTCATTCCAGTCACTGAAACCAGACATAGAAGTTATTGCTCAGATAAATAAACCTAGTCTACGAAAAAACAAAGTGGAAAAAAACTAAAGTCTCCAAAGAGTTAACAGAGTAAACAGGGATTTCCTCAAAAGAGGATTATTGGAAAATTCATGGTGCAGGGTTTTGTTTGTTTGTTTGTTGTTTTTTTTCTTTTGCACCCAAACCAAGCTGAATTAAATACGCCGGTAAATCCCAGAGAGGTAACTGAATGCTGTACAATAAAAGGTGCATGTGTCAAATGCCTTCCAAATCGGTGGAAACCCCTGCAAACAGTCAGCATCTCAAACCTCAACAACCACAAACAGATCAAGGGAAAATACAAAAGTGTCAAAAATTCTTTTGAGTTCTGGAAAATGATCCCATAAGGATAGAAGTAGCACCATTTGCAATCTGGTTTTTAAACCAGCCCCTGTGGCTTAATTGGAAACCTGGGAACCTTCTTTAACTCGAGTCCTGAAGGGTTTCTGGGAGTTTCACTTCCGATACTGGGAGTCCTTGCCCGTGCAGCTGGTGCAGATGTAATCCTCCTTCTCGGCCATCTCGGGCGAGATGCCCACGCACACCTGGTGGAACCACTGGTTGCAGCTGCCGTCGCACTGGACCCAATCGACCTGGCCAAGGACAGACAGGGGGTTCAGAGCAGGGTGAGGAACAGCCCCCCCAGCACTCATGGGTCATTCTGGAGCTCCTGGTCTACTGAAATGAGGGAGCAATGTCCTGTCCCACAGCTCCACGGTGCTGGGTATTCCCTTGCTCATTGCTCTCTGGGGCTGTGGGCAGGGCACACCTCTCTTATCCCCCCTCTTGCTTTCCCAGCCATCACGGACTCAGCGTCTCTGGGGCTGTCCCTCTCTTCCCTTTCCAGCCTGGATGGACCTGTGCAGAGCCAAAGCACTGCCCCACCCACATCCCAAGAGCAGAGCTGGACATGGTGTTTGCACAGCCCCACCTCCTCTTCCCATTCCATGCAGATGTCCTGATACCACATGGCTGTTCCAGAGCACGTGGGATCAGTCCCAACCACAGGAATGGGTGGGATCAGTCCTGCCCACCCCAACCTCAGGGGCAGGGGGGATCATTCCTGCCCATCCCAACCACAGGGACAGGGGCAGGTGGGATCAGTCCTGCCCACCCCAACCACAGGGGCAGGGGGGATCAGTCCTGCCCACCCCAACCACAGGGACAGGGGGGATCAGTCCCTCCACACACACCCTGCCATGGGTTACCCAAGATCTCCTGCTCTCCTCCTGTGCAGCATTTCTGCTGTCAAACAGGGCAGCTCCCTGTCCCAGCCCCAGCAGCTGGAGCAGCACGGTGGGTGTGGCTGTACTGACCTCCTCTCCCTCGGGCTGGAGGCAGTTCAGGGCAGGGCAGATGGCATCATCATCCTCGGAGTCCTCCTGCTCGGAGAACGACGTGTCTGAGGGGAGCAAGTGGCTTTCACTGGGACGCTGCAGCTCCAGAAGCCGCTCCCGCTCCCTCTCCAGTTTGTTACTGCACAGATCCTTTGAGTGACTCAGTTTCAGTTTCTTCTTTTTAGGTGTTCTCATCTTTTTTACTCTCGCTCTCTTCTCACCACAGAAGCTCTCTCTCTCAAAGCGCCGCTTCAGTTTTCTCTCCATGTAACTCAGCCCGTCCTTTTTGCCTCGGCAACACTCATTCTGCTGGGAGGACAGATTGGCATGGTGTGAGTATGCACCTAACACTCCTGTTATTCCATACCCTGATTTTCAGAATAGCCTTAAGTGCAGTGTTTGACAGGGCTGCCTTTTCAGCAGCCTGGGATGGGTAAGGGGAGCAAAGGGTAGGGTCAGGTCCCAGGGACAGAACTTAGAACTATTCTCATTTCCTGCCTCTGAGCCCACAACTTCCATGGCAGCTCCCTTGGGAAACCTCAACACAGGACAAGAGTCAAGTGTTCAAGGCCAGGATGGGGCTTGGAGCAACCTGGTCTAGTGGAAGGTGTCCCTGTCCATGGCAGGGGTAGAATGAGATGAGCTTTAAGGTCCCTCCCAACCCAAACCAGTCTGGGATTTTGCAATTCTAAGAAATCAGGACAGATGTATTTAAACTGACCATAAAAACCAGATCCAAATTTCAAAAATATATTAGGCCACAAACCATATTCATTAATTTGCAACCAATTTGTTATCAACATCTTGGTTCCTTTTGAGCAAGGAAAATGTATTTTCATGGAAGTGCAGCCACAAACCCCTGTGGGCCCCTCATGGGCTGAGCCAGAGCCCCTGTTCCAGAGTGACCCCGTCCTGTGCTGCTGTTGGACACTTGCCTTTTCATTTGTGGGTGCCCCTGGTGATCTCTGCTCCTGGGGCAGAGCAGGGCTCTGCTTCGTGAACAGAGTCTGGTAGAGCTCCTGGATTTCAGGCAGAGAAACCTGCAGCAGCTGGGCCTCCATCATCAGCTCGTCCAGCTCGGTGCTAATGACTGGTGTGAGAGACAGGGAAAGAGAACAGGGATCCTTCAGTGCCAGCACTGATGGGAGCTGCACACATATTGAACATTCTCTGAAAGGGTGAAACACTGTGAATCAGCTCTTTTCTGCTCCCTCTTCACTGCTCATTTTTAACAGCAGGGTTAAAAGGAAACATCAAAGCTTGCACTGTGGCTCAGCAGTGATGCTCCATGCTCCTCTTTCCTGCTGGTTCCAGGATAAGCCATTTTTATTGGTTCCTGGCAACTTCTCCTGCTTCTGGAGCTACAGGAATGTGGTGATCTCACTACGTAAGGAGTGGGTAAGATGAACAAACTGACTGAGATCCATAAGTGAAGCCAAGAGGGGAGAGGAAGGAAGGCTGAGAGGATGAGTCCTGCACTGCAGTCACCACCCACTGCTGCTCCAAAGCTCACACGGGGCTTTGAAACTGTCCCAGCTGGGGAGGTTGAAATCACTGTGTAAACAACAGCTTTTTTAATACAGCACAACTCAAACATAGCCTGAAAAATAACCTGGTGACACAAGAACTGCCTTATTTGATGTGAACTGTGACATTGCACTGAAATGTCTTGTGTAACACTGAGCTGTGATGACTTGGAAACATGAAGGGGTTTGTGTCCCTCGAGCATTATGCATCAGGAGGCAAGATTAATAACTTCTTTTACAGTCATCAATGATGCAATTCACAGCATGTCTGTGTTAGTGCAACCCACAGAGACTGAGGTGGGGAAGGTGCAGAGCTGCACCCACCACAGCAGCCCAGGGAGCTCCAATCTCTGACTCTGTGACAGCTGTGCTGCAGCAAAGCTTACATGGACTTATGTCCAGTGGATTAAGTACCCCATGGCCTCCAGCACCACCTCCCTGCTGTTCCCATGCACCTCCTACATGCCCAGTGCTCTGTCTCCTACTTTCCCCCTCCTGCAGGTTGGCTGTGAGCTGTTCATGTGGGAAGGGGCCAGCTCTCCTGGTAACTCTTGTTCCATTGTGCCACGACTTTTGATTACAGGTGGGAAATATGTATCCTTGAGCAATGCACCCCTCTGCCAGAGCTCAACACTGAGCCCCAAAGTTGCTGAGGGATGGAGGAATAACCAGATGTGCTGCCTGCTCAGCCATCTCCTGGTGACCAGGACATGCTCCCCCTTCCACCAAAACACAGGGGACAAAAAAACCCCAAACAAATCAAATCAAAGTGAAGATTACAAACCATGAAGTGGGATGCAGTGCTGTCCTGTAGAGAATGGAGAATGCAAATAGATGGTTCTGTTATCCCAGTCATGAGGCATGGAGAATGACATTGCTCCAATTGTCTGGGACACCTAGAAAACAAAATGCAGACAGTTTTGCTGAACATGGGGCTTGAAGTGTGGAATAACTGTGACAGAATCAACACTTGTTTCTCTTACTGAAATCTTATCTCACTGGCCTCTGAAGAGCTTCTCTAGGAGGAGTGTGTTGGATTAGCCCAGATGACTGGGAAAACAATTGCAACAGGACACACAGCCATGCTGAGACACTGGATTCTCCAGAAAACCACCTCAAATCCATCAAAACTTCAGTTCCAGCTCACGCCTGTGCTGAGGCCCTGGCTCAGGCACAGAGAGAACTCAGGCTGATGCACATGGAGGGATGCTCTTCCACTGAGGGATCTCTGACTTGGGAAACACAGTCACAAGGACCCGGATTAGCTCTGCCAGAGACCACCTGACCTGGGAGGTTTATTGAAGCTCCAGACCCCCCAAAAATGGTTATAATCTCTCAGGTGAGAGGAACCTCATGGTTCCATGCTGAGCTAATACCACTGTGCTAATAAAATTAAACTCACTGTTTCCATTTCTGGCCCAAACATCAACTTACATGCCCCAAATCTTGGCCATGTCTTTTCAGCTACACTAGTTAATCTAGCAAAAAGATACTTTCAGCCCTACATGACCAGAAGAATTCTCTTGGATCCCTAAAGAATATTCAGCCTGGGAGGTCTAGTGGAAGTGAGGAGGAAGAGGAGCAGTAAGGCATGAAGACACTTTGTTGAAAACAACCCCATCCAAGAGCTAAGCTGGTAACACACAGGACAGTTTGTGCCTCTGTTAGTAACTCTCAACTCTATTTGAATACTTGTAAGAACGGAATATAATGACTAATTGAATAGTGAGCACTCCAGAAACAATAGCTCCAGCAGCTCTGCCGTCAGTGGTGTCACAGCAGAGCACAGAAGCTGGAGGAGGAGAGGAGGAACAGGCTCTTTGGGAGGAATTGTTCCTGGGCTCCAGCAGAAGGGAACACGGAGCTGCTGCTGGAACACACACACACGTGCTGGCTAAGGGGCACAGCAGGACCCGGCTCCCTGCAGCTGTAGAGCCCCACACAAACCATGTGGCTCAGTGGGAATTGCAGGGAGCTCCACCGACCCCAGACCCAGAGCAGTGCCACAGCCTGCCCTGCCGCCCCAAGCCCAGCCCAGCCTCACCTTGTTTGTCTCCGGCAGCGAGCCCGCCGAGGGCTGCCACCGGCTGTACAGTAATCCTGAGCCAACTTTGTCCTGGATGCGTTTGAGATTCCCTGAATACAACATTTGTTGTGCCCTGTGCTGCCAGTTCACAGTCCTCTCGATCATGTAGCGCAGGGCGTCCCCCTCGGGCAGCCGCACGCGGATGCGCTGCAGGGACGCCAGCAGCGGCAGGATCTTCTCCAGCGGCGGCTTCTCGGAGCGGTGGCACTGCGGGCACAGCCACACGTGGGGGCCCTGCAGCGCCCCGGGCACCGACACGCAGCCCGTGTGGAAGAAGCCTCTGCAGAGCTCACACTGGATCATGGGGGCAGCCGGCTCCTTCTGGCACAGACACACTTTGAGCTCGGCGTCCTCCTCGCTCGACAGCACCTTCACCTCGTTGGCCGCTCGCAGGGCGCGCAGCGCTTCCATCTCCCGCAGCCGGGCCTCTCCGAGCGTGGCCATCTGCAAGGCATCCAAAGGGATGTCACCTCCAAGGGGATGTCACCTCCAAGGGGACACTGCTCCTTACTAACTGCTCCAGCACTGCAGACGCAACACCCCTGTCACCCCGCCAGGGCTCTCGGCCTCTGACCTGGGGCAGGGATGGGGATGGAAGAGCAGTGATTGGGATGGAGGGCCAGAAGGGGGGATGTGCAGTGCTGTGACTTCAGTTCCCTTCCATTTTCTCGTGAGGCCCAGAGATAAAAGCTTATCCCTTTGGAATAAAATAGCTGCCAACTTCCTCTCTGTTCCAATCTTTCCTGCTTTGTGCTATGAAAACACAGCTTGCCTTAAAGCAGCTCAAATCCCGAAGAAGTGCAAGTTTGGATGGCAGGTACTTCTCTGTGAACATGTCTCTCAATACTCTGGATAATCTTAAAAGCTGCCTGGGCAGTTTTCACAAATACAAATGCATCTCTGATCCCCTGCTCTGCACACACTGCCCAGAGCTCAGGGCCTGCCCTATGAACTCACTCTGGCGGTTGTGAACAGCAAACAAAGTCCAGGTGTACCTTGGATGTGCTGTTTGCCCTCCCTACACCTGCTCACGATCCTTATTTCAGGAATCTTTAGCATTAGCTGTCATAAAGACAGTAATATATTTCAGTTCCATAAAGGCTGTTCATGGCAGCTACAACTAATTAATTCAATGCATTTTATTATGTACATAAACTTGTAGGAGAAGGGTTTATAAATACATACAAAGTGGCCATTTCCCACATCATGGCTTTTAAGTGTGATGCCTGGAGTAAAATGAGCTCTGGAAAGAGGGGACAGCTGTGCCCATCCTGGACAGATGTGGGACTTGGCCACAGTACATTGTTACGAGCACAGAGGTGCTGAGTGAGGCTGGGAGTGCCCAAAACTCACTGTGGGAAGGCTCTGGTTCCCCTCGTGTGTCAGGAGCAAACCCTGCCACCCTGAATGACTGCCCTTTCCTGGGTGCAGCCCCTGGGAGTGCCCTGAATCTCTTTAACTAGAGATGATGGAGTCACTGGGGTGTGACTAGGGACCAGCCTGTCCTCACAGCTCCAGCTCTGCCCTTCAGACAAGGGAGGCCAAAACCAAAGCACGTACAGGTTTTAAGCAGTTGCCATAGGCCAAAACTTAAATCTCCCACATTAAAGGGACAATTACAGTCAAACCCCACCCAATGAGCCCACTGCTTCTCATGACCCACAGGGCTTTGTTACCTGACCACAGGGGAGGCTCTGCAATAGGTCTGCTGGGATGAAGCCCTTCCCCACCAGCGACTGAGTCTGCTCCACCCAGAGCAGTGTTTCAGTGACTCCATAATGCGTGAGGTTTGCTTTAATTATGTAGAGTGCTTGCTTTAATTATAAATGCTGCTATCTTTGCAAAGATTTTTAATAAGATTTAGATATGGTGGGGGGAAACAGGTTTTCCTTTTTTATTTTCCTGGGCTTTTCTCAGCTACAGGCACTGTCTGGCAAACTGTGAGGCTGCTTCGTGCACAAAGCAACACACATTTCCACTGAAAGCAATTCTGGGAAGTCAGAAGCAAGCACAGAAAAGTGCAGTCCCAGAAGTCCTGCAGAGCAGCACAGCAAGAGGAACAGGGTGGAAGCCACACTTCTGCACAGGGGACAAACAGAAACAAGGGCTCAAGGAACTCAGAAGAAACTCCAGTGTGGACAGGTCTGGCCACGTACCGCGGACGCCGTGTCCTTGCTCTCGGAGAGCGCCCGCTCCAGGTCACTCAGAGTCTCCAGCTTAGTGCTTTTCTTCTTGCCACTGGGCACTGGCTCCTTCAGCTTCTTCTGCTTCCTCTTCAGACTGAGCATTCCGATGTCACACCAGGGACACAACACCTGAGGGACAGGACAGCAGTGTCACACCTTGCAGCAGTGTCACACACCTCCACTGTTCCTAATGCACCGCCCTGCCCTAATGCAGCCACAGGTGACCAGTGAGAACTGGTCAGTTATTCCATCTGAGGGATTAGGATGAGGGTATCTGGAAGCTTGAAACTTCAGTTTTATAAAATGGCCAGACCCAAACACCCTTGTGTTTGACCCAGGCTGCTGGCACATAGAGACTGACATTCTGAACAGCCTCCCTGGGAATGAAGCTGCAAACCCTGGAAAAAGGCAGAGATTGCAGGGGCTGCCCTCCATTCCCAGCTGTCCTGATGGCAGAGGAGGGGTCTGACGGGCTCAGTGTGGATAGCCCAAGGAGTGCAGGTGTGATACCCCCCACCCTCTGCAGCTGCAGAAGGGCAGTGGATACAGCTCCAGCCTCACCCTCGGGCACACCAAACCCCAGGAGGATGGAATAGGTATGAACCTGCAGCTCAGCCTGACACACTGGAGGAAATCCAGTACCACAGACCTGTCGATATTCCCATATTCATAAGGAAAATGTCAGACACTGGCACTGCCTGCTCTCATTAGCTACTGATTAAGAATACAGAAAGCATAGCTAAATTTTAAGCATTTAAAAAAGTTTAAAACTATCCTAAAATTACTTAGTATAATAATATACAATGCTAAAGCAATTCTGCAAATACACTTAATATGTCCTGCTCCTTGCTGAGGCCACATTGCAGCTCCATGTGCTGTGCCTGTGGGGCTGATCCCCAGAGCCAGCATCTCTTACCTCCAGCAGGGAATAGGGAGAGTTCTCGCACAGGAACGTGTTGGCTGCACATTCCTTCCAGGCCTGCACTTCGGCCACCAGGGCCTCCAGCCTGGGCAGGTAATCCAGGTGCACCGGGATGGATCGGCCCCTCGTGACCAGCTCTGCCAGCGTGTCCAGCACGGGCACACGGCCCCCAACCTGCCGGGGCAAGAGGCAAATGGTGGCTGTGCACAGGGCAGAGCACTGCCCCGAGGCCCAGCAGTCATGCAGGGTGAAGGGGGAGCTTGTAGAAATGGATTTACTGCTCAGGCATCTCAGCCACCTCCACAGCTGTTAGTGCAATTCTTGTGCTACTTGTGTGTGAGTCAGATTACCAGACAAAGCTAACTCTACATTTTGGGGTGGAAGGAAGAACACACTCCCCAAGTGACACTTTAAAAAGAAGAATAAAAAAACCAAAAACAAAACCAGAAACTGCTAACAGTATAAACAACTTCACTATCTCGCACTCTGCGTTCACAGCAGAAAATGGAAATCATTCTGGAATCATAGAACACACCTAGAGGTAAACTAGCACCAGGAGGTAATTTCTGGAACAGGAACTACTCCCCCAAAACAACACCAACAACCTCCAAGTTACCAACCTCCCAATACCAAGAACTTCCTGCAAGTCACAGCAACTGCAGACATTTACTAAAACCTGAACAGAACTGAAGCAAAAATTCTTGGCACAGACAGACACATTTTTCCATATTCAGGAGGCAAAATTTCAGAGTCCAGAGCAAGAAATTTGCAAATGCCAAGAATAATTCGTTTAAAGCCCTCTCAAGAAAGCCTTCAGAAAGTTAGTGTTACATGAACTTTATCCCTTCAAAATATTTAAGCCCCAAAAAAGGTTTTATCAAAAGCTCAGTTTAAGCTAAAGAGGCCTGAAAATACCCCTAAGTCAGACCAGAGCTCAGTCTATGGAAAAAACACGAGGACAAATAAAAATATAAAAAAATACTTGGCAGTTTACCAAAATGTGAAATCAGGGCTATCCCAGTGCCACCCTGGCCTGATCCAGGCAGTCCCACTGATCCCTTGCTCAAGACTGAGTAGGAACCACTTCTCTATCACCAGACTGCACCTCAGTTGTCCCTGAGCAAAACTGACCTTAAGGTCAAGTTCCATAATACAGGATCTTTTTAACCTGAGATTTTTGTTAACAGCTGCTTTATAGATTTTATTGCAGTGAGTTGTGAGGGTGAAGGAGGGCAGATCAGGTGCAGAAATAAGCCAAAGCCAGGGCAGTAACTGCACCATGGCCAAGGGAACAGAGGGCACAGAGCTGGAGCCCCAGAGCACACCTGGGGGGCAGAGGGTGGCTCTGGTGGCCTGAGCAGGGTCACTGTCCCTCCCCAGCAGCCACGAGCACAGTTCATGTACCTGCAGAGCCTCCACCTCCTGCAGCCAGTCCTTGGCCTTCTGCACGGCATCCTTGAGTGCTGCTCCATTGGGCAGGTAGGCTGGGATCTCCTCCAGCTCCTTCACTGCTGCTGCCAGGCTGCTCAGGGACTGCCGGGGCCTGGGGACACAACAGCTCAGCTGTGACATGCTGCATCACAGGGGGCCTCTTCTGCTCCCCTGGGCTATTAAATCAGAGGGTCACACCACATAATGGTGTTATGTCCAGCCCTGGGCTGCACCAGCACAGCAGGGGCATCAGGAATGCAGGGGAGCTTTAGAAACATCTGTTGGCTCACTCTGGACTCCTACTCTCACAGTTGGACTTAAGGAAGATTTACCTTTTATTAACTTTTGAATGACAGAACTGTGGATCCTCAACACCCACCAAACCCTCAACCAGCACCAGCTGAAAGGTTCTGCTTCAGAAGGTTAAACCCCTGACATTTGTCTTTTCTCTATTTCCCAGTTTGATTCTGTGGTTTTAGAAAGGTTCAAACACAACACAGCTCAATATTGGAGGTTAAAGCCAAGCTTACCCAGCTCTGTACTCTATGAAGTTATTTTAAAACACTGTGGGTGGCAGTGGGTAAGAAACACTCACATGTTTTCATAAGTATGAGGCTGGGGCAATATTTTAAAAAAGAAAAAAAAAAAAGTCAGGAATCTTGAGGGAAGAAACCTGGCACACAAGTTTGTGGCACCTTCCTAAATTTTAAGTACACAGTGCTCTCCCCCATTTTACTTTACAAATCACGAGGTCAAAACAACAAGCAAGAATATTCTTCTTGGTAAGGATGTATTTGGCTCACTTTCTTCTCCTCTACACCAACTAATATGGAAAAAATCTCCTTGCTACTTAGAAATAGTCCTACATGGACCTATATGAAGTATAAAATGTCGTTGGTGCACATATCTGAGCTCCACATGGACATGTGTCCTCCAGCCTGACACTGGGTGGGGGAAGAAGGTGGAAAAGAAGGAAGAGGTATCTTAGACCCCTTTCTTATGGTAAAAGGAGATGGTGGAGCACCACGAACACCCCAAGGCAACCCCAACACCCAGAATCACTCCACCCCTGATCCTCCTTCTCCAGCCCTGTCCCTTCTGCCTGGAACAAGCTCTGCCTTCACACTGCCAACTGGGTGAACAAAGGGAAGCCCCTCCAGCAGTCATGGCATTTCCATCTGGAACAGCCCACGGAACCACAAAATGCCATCTGAGACTCAGCCCTACCTGGCCTTTATCAGGTTCCTGGCCTTGTCATCCCAGTGCTCGGACACGGTGAGGAGCTCCTGCAGCTTGGCCATCGCCTTCTCCACGGCCGGGTAGGGCGCCAGCCCCACCCCCGAGTCTATGAGCCTCCTCATGTGGTCCAGGGTGAGGGAGTTGTGCTCGGAGGAGGCCACGTGCACGTCCTCCAGCCAGCGCGCCTGCTCCAGCCGCGTGCGCAGCTCCGCCAGCTGCGGCAGGTCCACGTCGAACTCAAAGCTCACGTCCAGCAGCTCCTGCAGCTCCGCAGCACGGGGCATCTCCTCCGAAAGGAGCTTCTGGCTTTGCTGTTGGAAAGCTTCCACACGGTCAAGGAGATCCTGGAATACATAAAGCAATGATAAATGGGAAGAAAATCCATGGCCAAGTCGGTCAGCCATGGAAGGGCAAGGTGAGCCATGGAAGGGCAAGGTGAGCCATGGAAGGGCAAGGTGAGCCATGGAAGGGCAAGGTGAGCCACAAAGGGCAAGGTGAGCCGTGGAAGGGCAAGGTGAGCCGTGGAAGGGCAAGGTGAGCCGTGGAAGGGCAAGGTGAGCCGTGGAAGGGCAGGCTCCTGCATGGAAAATCATCCTGATATCTGGAACACTTCAATTTTGTTTCAATACACAGCATAACGTGGTCACAAACTTGAGTATCCCAGAACAAGGGAATTCCACTCCCAACTCCTTGAGCTGAGACAGGTGTCAAAGAGGGATCAAAGGGAAATTGAGCGTTCCACGAGTGCTGCTGCCTGGCTTTGTTCTGGAATGGCTCAGGCAGCTGAGGAACAGCAAGGTGAGGGTTAGGAAGGCTTTGAAGTATGCTGGGAGGGGCACAGATGTTCTGGGATTTATTTCTGCTGCATTGCTAAGGTTTTTAAGCTGCACCCCACAGTGCCAGTGAGCCACAGGCATGCACTGCAACACCTCTCTCTCTCCATACACTCAGGAGCTGATTACTCCAAAAGGTACCTCTGGGGCTGTTTGCACTTCCCCCAGGACAAGGGACAGTGATCCAGAGCAATCCCACTGCCAAGGCTGGGATTGTCTGTATGGAGCATCCTGCCCAGTGCTCCCTGAAATGCTGTTCCTGCACGAAGTTCCTCCCTCACAGCTGACACCATGGCATGTTGCCAGCAAGGCTGTTTCCCAGGTTGGGCAACCTTCCCCAGCATGGAATAAACCCTTTTTCAGAGACAGATTAAACTGTGAACCCACCTCTGTTGGTCATTTATATTAACAGCATAATTTGCATGTCTACATGTGATTGAGGCTTGTTGAGGATGATATAAAGGAACACCCTGACCATATGTGTTTGCTATTTCCCTGTTCAGGAATGCCAGATGGAGAGGAACTGTTTGCATGTCTGGAATTTCCGAACTTCTGCTTTTCAACCAGTAAGAGAATTTCACAGCTCCAGTGCTATAAACAAATAACTGTAAATAGGCTTGTACCAAATCTGATCCACACACTGATAAAGCTGATAAAGCTTCTGAGGGAGCCGTCGAAGCTGAGTCTATTCCTTTTCAGTTCCACTACACTGTCTGAGCTCTCAGTGCTGGGGGAACACTTAATGGACAGTTGTTCTTTAAGACAGGAATTTTGGCTGCCTAGAATTTCTTTTCCTTTTTTTATTTGCCCCTCGGTGTGATATGAAACATTTTGGCAAATTCTGAAGTAGAATTTTTAATCGCTTTCAGCTTGTCTGAGGGCTGATCATCTGGGGAGCACAGAACCAGCACCAGCTCCGTGGGAGACACAGTGACCTGAGCCCTGACAGCAGCAGCTTCTCTGCTAGAGATTTGGAGATTTGGGCTGGGTTTGGCTGGAGGTATCTGTGGGGTTTCCTGGAATGTGGGTAGAGACCATGAGGAGGGATCGAGTTACAAGATTGTAAGAAAGCTGATTCTGGACTGACAAAGAAGGAAGGTGGTAAGAACAAGAGAGTCAGATCACGGTGGGGTTTGGATGTTCTCACATTAACCTGGTTTCTCTCTAAGAGCAGACCAGTTAACTGACCTCAAACTTTTAACCAGTAGTTGCCCATGTCATCCTGCTGCTTCTCCTGCCCTCCTTCACACAACATTAACACCTTAATTAGCCTGGGTGGTATCAAAACCTGCTGCCCCCGAACAGCAGTGGGTCAGAGCTCGGCTCCTCTGCATTCCCTGTGCACAAATCCCCCCGGCCTGCCCGTGCACTGGGATGAATTCCTGGAGCAAAAAGGAGCTGGACAGTGCCCCTCCACCCCTGCAAAGACCCCTGTTGCCTCCCCTGGGCCCTGCCCAGCTACCTTCAGCAGGGGGGTCTGGCTGAGCACGCAGGGCAGGGCGTAGAGCTGTCGCACGAAGAGCCGCAGCTCGTTCACCGTCAGCTGGTTCTGGCACTTCCCTCCTCCGGAGCGGTACCTGCAACGACACGGGCAGCCCTCCTGGTCACCATGGGGACAAAGGGCAAAGGACACTTGGGAACTGTGAGGCCAGGCTGGACAGGGCTTGGAGCAACCCCAGCATGGCAGGGGGTGGGATGAGATGAGCTTTAAAGGCCCTTCCAACCCAAAACATCGTGGGATTTTTGGATTCCCCAACATCTGCTTATGATTTGGTGTCAGTCAAGCCTTAGTCAGGAATAACAGAATATTCCCAAGCACCCAAGCAGTTCAGGGCTCACATACATGGGAAACCTCAGCCTGCCACTGCAGAATGAGCTATTGTTGAAATGCTCTTTCATATGAAATGGGATTCTGGAACAACTACTCAGCCTTGGAAGGGCACTGGTTATTATGGAATAAAATTAGGCTTTTTTCCAGAACACAAAGCAACTGTGGATAAACTATTCAGTTATGTTGCAATAGCTATTGTAGTCAGCTCTGCTCATGCCCACACCAAAAGAGAACAAATCCCAGTTCTGAATGGGTTTTATACTGACAGGTTGTGTAGGCACTTCTGAAAAATCCTCTCTACGCTGAAATCAGCATTTTTATTTTTATCTAAAAGCTTCATATCAAATGAGTGGCTTATAAGTGTTAACAAACTGGCCAATATTAAAAACCTCTCTAAATTCAAGCTAATATTAACGAGGTCTGAGAACCCTGAACAGAAAAGGAAAGAGATCCCTTACAATGCTGGCTCAAACTGAATCCACAGAACAACAGCCCAGCAGGATATGCCAGCATGACTGGAATGTGAACACTATAAAATTCATTTTAATTTACCATTCTGGGTTAAAAATAGGTATTTTTAAAGGACACACAGGATAACATTGGGAGTCCCAAACCCCACAGCCAGCTGAACAATAAAATTAATTCAAAGCCTCAGGTACAGCACAGGGTTCTTCACAGTGTGCCTTGCTCTACTAGTTTTTGTGGAAGCTCTACAGTATCTTCCAGGGAAAGGCACAAGTCTTTAAATACATAAATATTTATTTACACACACATATCTAAATGTCACAAGACATTTTTGATAACACAAAATGCATGTACATTTTTGATAACAAAAAGTACACAAGCCTAAGAAAAAACATTGACAGAAGCCAAGCCCAGGTTCATCCAAGGTAATTAATCACAAAGGTCTCCAAACTCTTGGAGACTAAAGAGCAGAGCAAGTTTCCCAAGGCCTAGAGGGACTAAAGAGCAGAACAAGATTCCCAAGGCCTAGAGAGGGAAAGGGATGGACAGGGAGAACACCCCTTTATGGCAGCAGGGCAGAAACAGTTCCCTTTTGGTGCCAACAGAACGAGGGCCACACCATGCTCTGGCCCAATTTAGATGTTCACAGAACTTCTTCCACCCAGTATCTGTGAGGGTTTAATCCCCCAGCACAGAGAGAACAGGAGGAAATAGGGATGTACAGCCCCTTTGCATCCATTCAAGCACTGCAGAGAAACTGGTGAGCAGGAGTGACAGGATTTACTCCAAGGCAGTATCATCATCTCTCTGGTCTTCTCCCCAGCAACCAGTGCTTGCTGTGCTGGAGGAGATCCCCCCATCACTGATTGCCATGACTAAAAGGGACAACCTTCCCACAGGAGCTGAGTCTCCTGAGTGACACTTCCAAATCTGGGATCAGACCAAAATGCTCAGTCCAGGAAGGAAAGTTTGCCAAAAGCACAAACCAAATTTTAGGCAGAATGCACAATCCTTCCCAACCAACACCTGGCACTCAGAATGATGAAGGTTGCCCAGCACCCTGCATCCTCAGGCAAATGAATCTGTATTTGATGTAACACTTAAGATTTTAAGCAGATAATTCTCTTATTTATATCTTCTGTCATAGATTATGAGCACTCATCCTTCCATGAAAAAGATAATAAGTAACATGGTTTTTTAAAACTCTTAAAAATTATGAAGACATGAAACTGGACTTTTCCCAGAAACATGCCAAAAAAATAGATCAAAAGAGAAATGGTGAGAGAAGGGCTAAAGCCTCTTTTAGAGCAAATGAGACTCCCAATCCAAATGCTGCCTTGAGAGAGGATGTAGAGCAGCACAGGATGAATTATCCATCACAGTCTGTGATGTTACAGGAGCTGGCAGGCCCAGCTGTGAGGAAGGCTGAGAGCCTCTCGTGGTGAGAAGAGAACAGACCTAGTCAAGGAGATGAAGATAAAAACTGCTCCCAGCTCTTCCCAGACCCAGCAAAGCCAGGGACATTCAGTCAGGAAGGACCCATCTGGCACAGAACAGCTGCTGCTCCCAGTTCAGCACTGGGAGACCTGAGCAAACACCAGGGATGGGAGAACACAGACTGGGAATGCCAGAAGGAGAAGAGATGGCTCAACACCAAATGAAGGAGGAGATCAGGAGTGGACAATTCTTTTGATGAAGGTGCCACAAATGCCCAGGATGGAAGAAGTTCCCTGTCTGGCAGAGGTCTGTGGGTGTCATGAATTTCTCATTCCCTGCTGCAATATTTTTCTGTTGCTGTGACAGGGGCTTCCTCCTCCTGTGTGTGCAAGACAGCAAAGGTGAACTTTTATCAAGTCCCTGTGACAAAGACTTACACAGGGATCACCAGGCAGGAAGACAAGAATCATGTCTAAATGTGACAGCAGAATATTCTACTCCCCAAGTCCTTCCAAGTCAGTCTTTGAAGCATTGCAGGAACACAGGAGTGACAAGCTACACAACACTCCTGCCAAAGCAGGTGACATGCAGTTCTGCCAGCACAAAAAGCAACTGCTCCACCAAACAGCACGGTCTTCAAAGCACCAGAAATAGGTGAAAATTGTCCAGATGGGAGAAAGGAGAATCAATTTTTCCTGAAGTACTTCATATTTAAGATTGCTGAACATCAGCAATACTGTCTTCCACATACATAAACCCAATGTTTTCCTAGAAACCACCGTCCCATGAGGCTCAGTGTGCCCATGGTGAGTGTGGGTGCCCTGATCAATGGCTTTAAGCTGAAGAAGGGCAGGGATAGATGAGATATTGGGAAGAAATTCTTCCCTCTGAGGGTGGGTAGCCCCTGGCACAGGTTGGGCAGAGAAGCTGTGGCTGCCCCATCCCTGGAAGTGTCCAAGGCCAGGCTGGACAGGGCTTGGAGCAACCTGGGCTAGTAGAAGGTGTCCCCACCCATGGCAGGGGGGGCAATGAGATGAGCTTTAAGGTCCTTTCTAACCCAAACCATTCTGGGATTCTGTGGGTGGAGAATGTGCAGCAGAAGATGGTAATTTGTGAATCCTGAGAGAAAGGCCTTGAGAGAAAGGCTCTTACAGCAATACAGGCACAACTGGATTCATGCAATGAGGAGATCTGGCCTTGGCCTTCTGTTCTTCTGGTTCTTTTCAACTCATTTCAGACATGGAAGTGCCAGCAGAGCCAAGCAGAAGCTCACAAAGAATGTATTACTCAAACACTGCCCTACCTTCCAATCTCTCAAGCAAATTATCTGTCTACAAGATTCAATATAAAGAGCAGATTCTTTTCAGTTTTCCTACAACATTCCTACCAGCAGCAGCTCACGGAGTTAAAGCACTTCATTCCTCCACAACACAGAGTAATGAATACAATTCCACCTGCACTGTGGACACATTTACAGTCCCCACAGCACAAAGACAAGTGGACCGTATCTTGCTGGCTGTTACTTTGCCTGGACATACCACACCATTTTTTCCTTTCAGGGAACACTGGAATGAATTTAATGCCCAACTGTCAAACACAGAGGAGGATGAGATTGGAAAGATCAGGATGTTCAACTTATTACAGGCGGTAAAGGAGAATCTCCCTGTCAAAGTTGGCTCTCTTGAGGAAACAGAGAGATTCCTCTAATTCTTAACTCTTGCAGAGCACTGGCACCCATCCCTGGGCACTGACATCCATCTCTGGGGCCTCAGTTTTGCTGCAGACACAAATGACACTCACCTGGTTTGTCTCTTGCCATTCAGCAGCTGCTGGGCCACCGAGGCACATTTGTCTGCGTCCTGTGTCACCAGCCGGAGGTGTCGCAGCAGGTCGTTGTCTGGGAACTTTTTCATTTCTGATTCTTCTATCAAAGCCTTAAAACTTACGAGACCTGTTGGCAAAGACATGAAGTTAAGAAGTGATGGATTTTCCACGGTAAGGCTTAGAAACACAACACATTAAATGTGTTTCTGTTTCTACTTCAGTTACATTTTGTGTCAAAGCGATTTACAGCCTCGACACACAGAGACAGCTCAGCATCATTTCTGGGACTGCAACAGCTAAAATATTTACTTTAAAACATGAAATGTCATATGATTCCTTCTGACTGTCACAGAAGAAAAAAGCTGCTATAGTACTGAAACTAAAACACTAAAAAATTAGCCCTTTCAAATTAGGTGCTGCAGACAACAGGTGAGATACTGACTTTTCTTGTTGTTAATTTTTGCCTCCAGAGCCTCGCTGACGTTGGAAGCCCACTCGTTGTAGGACTCGGCGCGCATCTTCAGCGCGTTCATCATGGGGTACAGCTCCTCCAGGGTGTAGCGGTACCTGCAGGCAGCACAGAACTCAAACTCTGCACCAGCACTGGGGGAGCAGCAGGGGGAAGGGAAGGAGCAACCTGGTCCAGTGGAAGGTGTCCCTGCCTGTGGCAGGGGATGGAATAAAATGTCCTTCAATGTCCCTCCCAACCCAAACCATTCTGGTCCACGCAACACACAAATGAGCTCCTGGGCACCCAAGGTTATACAACTGAGACCTACGACCACACCATGCTCTTCCAGAGACAATTTCAACATTGCAATTCCTTCAAAAAGGACAATTAAGGAACTGTGAAACTGCCTTAGAGCAAGCTACATTCACACAGGACAAAGATCCACCAAACAGCAAAGGAAAGCTGACAACAGGAAGGAAAGCTCTGAAAAGCAAAACAATACTTCCTGGCAAGGACTGGATATAAGGGACAATGACCCTGTTGCTATAAATAAAAATGCAAACTGACTTAGCCAGCAATTTTTGCCATTATAGAGCAAGAAGAGCTGAATGCTGAAGAGAAAGAGGCTTTGTGTGTGAGCACAAAACAGGCCTGTTGTTATGGGGGCACCGGATTTGCAAAGGACTGAAACAGAAACAGAAACCAGCCCCACTGACAGCACAGCAGGCACAAGATTACCCAGCCACAGCATCTACAGAGACAAGAGCAGCTCCAGATCATGGCATTATTTACTATCTCCAGCTTACCCCAGTTTGTATTTGTAGGTAGGACAGGGGCACAGGTCCTCGACGTGGTACAAGCACACCAGCAATCCGGGTTTGCAGGGACAATACACTGCTGACATGAAGCAGGTGGTTTTACACTTCAGGCACTGTCTCTCATCGTCAGGGAACAGCTCAAATGTCACTCTCTCTGAGTCGGTCACTCCCTGCAAGACAGGGTTACCTCACTTCAAAGTGGGGACTATTACAAAGAGCTGACTATTCCAAGCGAAAACATCAGAAGCTGAATTTATCAAAGGAATAATGAAGTTCAGAAATAAGGTATTAAAGCCAGGTAGACGGAAATTCTGGTTAATGAAAAATCAGCTTTTCTGACTACATTACTGGAAGAAGAAATACTACTTTAAAAGTGACATTCTGAGCAATATTACAGGGCAGGTGCTAAAAAAAGGTTCATAATAAATGACTCTTTACCCAGGTGCTCCTCTGAAACTCAGGAAGGAACTATGTACCTCTAAGCCACTGACTCCCCAGGACAAGCATCAGCATGTTCTCCCATCACTGTTCCAACTGCTCCTTCATTCCTTATACTGAGTCCCATCCCTGGGAGTGTTCCAGGCCAGGTTGGACAGGGCTTGGAGCAACCTGGGCTAGTGGGAGGTGTCCCTGCCCATGGCAGGGGGTGGAATAAGATGAGCCTTTAGGTCCCTTCCAACCCCAACCATCATTTCCTACAACTCACCAGTTTATCAACCTTCTCACGCAACCGCTTCTCCTCTTCAATCATAATAGCCATGTCCTTCTGGACCGTGGATGCCACCACCACATCCAGGACATCTACCTTGGAGGCCATTTTGCAGATCATCTCGTCGTGGGAGAAGACGCAGTAGCGGTTCAGCAGCCGGTAATGCTCCACGCACTGGCGGCCCAGGGGCAGCTGTGGGACACACAGGGCATCCAGGACTCCACTGGGGAAGTGACACGGAGGTACCAGCTCCTCATGCCACTAACCACAAACTGGCCCAGGGAAAGGCCAGGACAAATCTTTCTTGCAGCAGTATTGAGAGTGTAAAAGGAGAGAAGGCAAGCACTGGGTTGTGCACACCAGGAATGCTCATGGTTCTTGCCAGACACCTCTGTGGGTGTGAGCTGTGTAGCTGGGGGGGTGTCCTCTCTGGAGAGATCATGATTAGGGGCAGTTCTATCACTAAACCACCACAGTGGGCTCAGGAAGAGCCAAGATAAAAACACACAGAGGCCAGGGAAGCATCAGAAGAGGTACAGACACCTGCCCTCGAGGGATGCTGACCCCAGGCAGGTGCAGGGCACGCTGGGCCACCTTCTCCCTGACGTGGCTGGTTTACAGGGACATGTTCTGTGCTGCAGCAGGAGAACCTGCTGACTCTGTGCACCACTGAAATCCCTAATTGGCTGCAGGCAGAGCAAACAATTCACCATAAGCTGGGCAGGTCACTCCCAGCTTTATTTTGAGGTCAGGCAGAGTGATGGGCAGGGTACAATGAGGTTACGTGCGAGTCCAGAATGAAACTCATGAAGGACAAGAGGAAAAAGCAAACCAAACCATCTGCCACAGGAGCACAGTCATAGTGCAGAAACCTTTCTTTCTTGCAGTATTGAATCATCTCCCTCTTCTACGTGATGTTTTTTAAATCTAGCAACCTTCTCAGTTGGGCTGCACTTACAAATAGCCAAGACCTTTCAGGGGTAAAAAAATCATGAGAGAAGTAATTTGAAATATCAGAAGCTTCAAAGGATCTTTCTAAGATCAGACAACACTGTGTGTCTGAGTCATCTGGTGGGAAGGAAAAATTACTTGTAACTTTGGACCAACTCTCCTCCATTTGTGCATGTTTTAAAAAAGACAAAGAACTCATTCAATAAGTGTGACCTAAAAACCGCAATGTGTGCCCATCTCTGCTGTCTCAGTGAGCTGAGGGAAGCTCACTGGGAAGGCAGTACTGGTCTGTAAACCTTCTGTTTGAACCTCAGAACTTTCTACTCCCTTCTCCTTGGGGTGCTCTTCCCTAAAAACCTACAGCACCTCTGCTATCCAAGAGGATGCTCTCACATTAGATGCAATTCCCAATTTTTTCCCCAAAAGGACTATCAAGGTCTTTAATTGCTCTTGATGTGTGCTACATGAATCATCTGATTTTATCACAGAGGCTAAGTCAGAAGAGATATCAGAGTTGGATTTGGCTTCCAGTAGCAGAAAGTACCTCTTAGAAAATTCCCAGTGCAATAAACTGGGAAATTTCATTTGAGCTCTTGATTTGAGAAGGAATTTGGGAACACAAAAGGAGCAGACTCCAGCCCACTGGTGCACCTCATACTTCAGGCATGCATGGGACTGTGCCTCCCTCCTGCTGCAAAAGCTGCATCAGCCCTGAGGTACAATTCCAAACCTTTGGAAGCAGAGGAAGCCACAGTTCAGTGCAGGACAGCAACCCCTCCAGCAAACACCACACTGCCAGTAACAAGGCTCTGTGGCCTAGATTTGTGCCTCAGCAGCAAAGCAGAGCTCTGGAACTGCTCACTTAGGGGAGAAGAGCTCTGGCACGTACCCAGTCGACGGTGCAGAAGTTCACAGCCTCGGCAAAGTTGAAGCCCTGGTTGAAGCCGCTGTGATAAGCCCTGGGGAAGGTGATCACGAACTCCCCAGCACACTGGTTGGTCCGGTACACCTGGAGGAGAGACAGAGCAGGGTCAGCTCACACCCCCCCACAGCTGCCAGCAGAACATGGATTGCCAACTCCCAGTGACTTCTGGGAGGACTTTGCAGAGTTTTAAACCATAAGGCCAAGAATTATGACTGGCATTTGGTCAGAGGCCGTGTAAAACCCCGAGAAGCAAAGGGTTCCATTCAGCCACCCCCCCAGTGTGAACAGCTCTAAGCTGGCTGGCTGGGCCTGGGGCACCTCTCTGCCTCAGGGTGGGGTTAGCACAGATCCAGCTCTCTCCAAGGTGCAGCTGAAGGGGAAGACAAATTGGGAACCTTAAAGTTCATACTGCTGTAAATCTGATACTGTCAGGGCCACACGGTCAGCATGCAAGCAGTTAGGTCTTCCTGCATCTTTCCCTTTTGGAGGCTAGCAAAGCATAGGAGACACTACAAATTTTGCCACTTTTTCCAGATTTTCCTTTAAGTCCCAAGGTCAGCTTGTCGAAAGCCAATTAAGTTGTAAAGGGACATAATTCCCATGAATAATCTAGTATGGAATAAGATGGAAACTGATGAAAAAATGTTTTTTAAATACCTAAGGACTTATCCAGGAAAAATAAAGAGGATGTGGATGACAAATAAAGGAGGAATGGGGTTTGGGCCCTTGACAGAAACTCTATGCCAAAAAAAATGGTGTCTGATTGAACAGACATACAAGAGCTCCTGCCATTGTTCCAAAGGTTGAGCCTAAACCTTCCAGCTGAGACACAGAAACATCCAAGATGGATCTCCCGAGAAGAGTCTGCCAGTCAATTCCAAAGGCAATGATTCCATTGCCCATCTGTTCACACTGGCACGTTATGCTGGATAAGGAAGATGCAACACACATGGAAACCACCACACCATCTCTGCAATAAAAGTGGCTTCAATTATCAGCTTTAAGCAGAGTTCCAATCAAGGAGGGTTGGGTTTGGGGAGTAGCACAGGAGTCCGACACATACAGGCACCCCGTGGGCCATCAAAGTGTTCGGGTTCATTATGGTGACAAGTTGGTGCAAGAGATCTGGCTGGGACTCAAATAGCTCTGGAGCCAGTTTCTTCATTACATCCTCCAGCTGCTCAGCTGCGTACCCTGGGGCTCCATACCACGTTTTAGGCTCCCCCCTGCAAGATTATTAAAAAAAGTTAAATATAAGCAATCTTTCAGTCACATTTTCAGTCTTCTGCTTTAAAATACACCATGTTCAAAAGAAGGGCATATCACTAGGAAGGAATGCAAAGGTTCTGTACCTTCCTGAAGCTTCACATTTTACACAGGTCCCTCTCCTCCAGATCTGGTTTTACCTGCCTACACGTCTGAGCAGGTACTTCAAATGTTCTAGGGCTGGGGGAAAAGGCTGAGGAAATTCTCAGTGAAGTTCTGCTGATTTCAGCACAACTTCAAAACATAAGCTGCTTGTCTTTTCCCATGAACACAAACTCCCTCTTGGGTTTAACAACCAAAGCCAGTTCTTTCTGTCTTTGTGCTTAACTGCCATAGAAGCAACGTAGAGGAAGTAGAAAACAAACTTCCAAATTATGCAAAAGGCTTCAAGGGGAAAAAAATCCATATCCAGAGGAGGAACAAAGAACTTTCAGCACCAGCTTAACCCAGTGCAAGCCAGCTGAGAGAATTAAGGTGCTGCAGATGTGTTCCAGCAGATCCTGTTTCAGGCTTACACTGGCTCACTGCAGCACCAAGATGAAATGCCTTCAGTGCCTTGGAGAGAAGAAGGTTAGAAAAAGTTCTTTAGAAAGAAAAAGAGACAAATCACCTTATCTCAAGACTCCTGAGGAGCTGGCAGAGTAAAACTGACCCAACAGTGTTCTTTTTTTCCACAAATCATGAAGCAACTGGGAGGATTCCAAAGTGTGAATCCAAAAGCCTACCCCTCATCCCTAGGAGCCTCTCCCTGGACTCACCCAGCCCATGTGTCAGGGGGAAGGAGAGCCAGCAGGATGGGCTGTGGAGGGGACACTTACACTGGGAGAGCTGTTAGGAAGTGTTAAATGAATATACAGCTTGGACCTGGTCATCATCCTGCAATAACTCTGCAGCCTTGGAGCTGATCACTGCCCCAGAACAACTCCAGGAGTTCATGAAGACCAGCCAAAGATACCACCAAAAACCATCCCATGTCCAGAGCCAACACTGGGTGAGTCAAGAGTTAGTTCTGCTCCTTGGTATGTGCCAGCAGCAAGGAATGGGTGACAGCAGATAGGAACTGTGCTGAACTGGAACCAGGGTACTGGAACCAGGGGTCTCCAGACCTCAGGAGAACAGGTAACAGAGAGAGACAATTCTGCTGGAGGTGTTGAGGTGCCAGCACACTGCAGGGCCAGGGAGGTGCCAGTTCCTCCTGCACTGCTCCACGTGCTGCCTGTAGAAATACCAGCAGCAACAACAACAGTAATTCTTCCTCTGGCCAGCACTGACACCTTATTTATTAGTTGCCAAGCATTTTCAGAACCAGAGATTTGGGGGTTTCCTCCTTTTACCGTTTCTAGAACTAACACAAAACTCAGAGTCCAGCAGGAGGATTTTGCCTTGAACCCTGGGAGAGCTCTGCTGCTGCAGCCTGGGTCACAATGCTGCACCAGGACACGAGCCCCTCCCTGGCATGTGGGACCACTGAAGGTGGGCACACCAGCCCTATGACTTCCCAAGACCCAGCCCTGCCTCCTGGAGCCTCTTCAGAGTCTGGGGCATTGTCTCTGCAGCAGCAGGTTCTTCACACTGACTGCTCTGGCCAAGAACAGCTTTAACTCAACTGCACATTTCTCCCCAGTAAAAGCCCAGACTTGAACCCCTACACTGAAGGGAAATAAAGAAAAGTATCTGAAAATGGAAAGAAAATACATCAAGGACTTTCCTGCTGGAGGATAAATAAACTGAAAGCAGGTCAGGTAACTTTCACCTGTGTGTGAATGTATCATGGGTGCACATGCATGTGTACACACCAAAGCACCTTCCTGGCCTGGCTGCAAACACTAATACAGCTTGGGGCACGTGTTGGGACACAAAGCCATTCCAACAGCAGTCAGTGAAGCTCTCCCAGATGAAATGAAGTTTGTACTGTAAACACACTCCTCTCCCACCCACAGTTTTCAGCCTGACTGAAGAGCCAAAGGGGAAAAAAAGCAGCAACACATGACAGGGAAGATCCTTTCTACCACATAATGCTGTCCCTCCTTCACTTACCCCATTCAACCATTTGGTTTAGGAACAGTAAGTACCACAAAAGCAAGTGAATGAAGTCACTGGCTCTGGGGCTGCTCTACAGCAGCAGCTACTTCAAGGAGCAGCAACTGAATGACCAACCCACTGAAGAGCAGCTGGGATGGGGTTTCACCATCCTGCTGGAACACTCATGTGAACAAGGAAAGGGAAAGAGCTTGACAGGTTTCAGGACGAGTGAAAAGAATAATCCAGACTGTAGAAAAGCTGTTGTTAGGTGAGAAGTTCAAGAAGTTCAGTCTATTTAGAATATCAAAGAGATGGCAAAGATCTGTCCTGATTACACCTGACAAGTGTTGGCTTGATGAGAGGATTTATGACAGCATGAGCCATCTAACAGACAAAACATGCTGGATTTGAGGAGTTAGCTGAAGTTTAGATGATTCTTAAAAAAAACTTGCATGGTTTTTAGTTTACATTGAGCATAATAAAACACTTGATGGAGTATCTGCTGCATCTTTCATGGATTTTTAAAACTGGGAATGGATGTCTCTTTCCAAAATATGACCTCTTGTCCAAAAGTAAATCAATGTAGGAATTACACTGTCAAATTTAACCCTGCTGTGACAGGACAGCAATGAGAGCTCTGGCTGAGCTCTGTGAATCAAGTTTCAGTCCACTAAATTAGGGGAATGGAAAGGGAGATTGTTTCCCAGACTGGGTTTATTCCTCAAACTCACCAATGCAGATAGTTAATGGAATAGCTCCAATGGTCTTCTATATGCCAACAAAATGAGGAAAAGCACATTCCTACGTACAGCCAGGGCAATTTCATCCCACAGATGTCTGCAGTGATGTGAGCAAGCACAGACTGCTCCATCACAGGCATGTTGTTTAAATTCCAGCCACTATCAAGGTAGTCCTGAAAATGGAACAGAACAGTTGTAGGTTTATACAACAGGAACCAAAAAACCCAAGAAGATAAAACTGCTAAAGAGCAACAGAAGGATCTTTCACAACTGAGGAATCTAAGAAACAGGTCAGTGAATCAAAGACTAAATCCTTCATTGTCTTTGCCCCTTTCACAACCCTGACCTGACCTGCTTTGTTAAAATGAGACCTTTTTTATTTGGTTTTATTCAGTTTGAAAGTTATTTATTAACTACTAGGATAAACCTGTGGTGTTGAAAGTCTGATCACAGCAAGTTTTATTGATTCAAAACCCTGATAAAATTTTCCCTTTCAAATACTCTGCCAGACACAAACCAAACACTTTGCAAGCCAGTTCCATTATTGTGCTTTGAACTAAGGAGACTTATTTAATGAAAAACTGCAATAAAAACATTCCCAGTGAACTCCAAGACCTACCTCTTCTTCTGGTCTAACTTTAAACTTCCCACCCCTAACTGGGAAGCCACTGCCAAACTCCTTCGAAGCAATGTCAGCTCCGTATTCCACTGTCACATCCTCTTCAATGGTACTGACAAGTCTCCAGAACTCCTTTTCAACCAGCTCAGTGGGGACCATCTAGGCATGAGAAGAAGAAAAAGGAGGATGTACTGAGGAATCAGTGGAGAAGAGGTACATGCATCAAAGCTGTCTCAGGGAGAAACCTCCATAGCCTTTCCCCATTTCAAAACTGTTCCAACAAGAGAAAAAAACTGCAGCAGAAACATGTTCCAGGAGATGCTGCTGCTCTGTCCTCTCAGGAATGGGTGACAGAGCTCTTTTCCCTACAGACACTTCTTCCAAAGCAGGGAGAAACAAACAAAACACACAAGCAGCTGGTGGAACAAGAAACCACGACATCAGCAAGAACAAGGATTCACTGACGTAAATGAGAACGTCTGATTTGGGAATTCATCCCCTTCAAAACCAGAATTCCTCCTTCCCTCTCCAAAGTCATCTGTTTTTACTAGGCACACAAGATGAACTCTGCCTAGCAGCACCAGCACCAGGGTGAGGCAGGAACATACATGAACTGGCATGTTGAAATAGTCTGACTTGAAGGCATCAGCCATTTCTCCAAAGGTGCGCAGGGTGTAGTCTCGTGCTGCTTGTTCAAACCCAAAGGCTTCTTGAGGCTTGTTGCACTCCTGCAATTGAAAAGGGAATCATTTCTGTGATGTTTTCATATGACCCTGTGCTCAGGTTTTACACAAATGGGCTGCTGTAACAGCATGGGAGGGGTAAAAAGGCCCGACACCTCACTGAAATGAAATCACTGCCCCAAAGAGCAGAGTCAGAAGAAGAATCTCTGCTTGATTTGCCAAATCACAGTATTTATTTATAACTCTGCATAAACATTAATGAATTAACATGCCTAATTTCTCCTTACTCTAGTGCAGCTAAGCAGAACAAGATCCACAGAGCACCACACTGAAGCACCCAGTGAGACTCCAGTTTTAAGCACAGAGGAAAAGCACCAATTAAAACCCAAGGTGTTCTTCCAAGGCACACCAATTTTTGGCACTAAGGGACAGCTTTCCAATCTGAAGAACACTCAGCCTTCATTTTAGCTTTACCTCCATCACCTCATGATACAATACAACAAACTGTATTTTCAATTCCTATGATCAATTTAAAAAAGCCCACAAAACACCCTTCCTCCCAACTGCACTGGTTTGTCAGCTTACCTGAGCCAGACACTGGGGACACCTCCAGTCCCCCTTGGGAACATCATGGAGGGGTGGAATCAAACAAAAGGTGTGGTAACTGTCATCACAGCCATCACAGAGCAGGAGCCTGTCCTCGTCATTGCCACTGCCACACAGGAGACACACGTACAAATCCACCTGCAACACACAATTCCACAGTGAGCACCGAGGGTAACTCTCATCTCTGGCATTTCCCAAAGCTTATTTGTACTTTATCTCTGCACTGGAAGCACAACCAAACACCAACTATTCATGGGAGAGTTTTAACAGCCCCCTCTGTGCTTTAAGAAAGGACCACAAGAGCTGCAAGCCTTTCCAGGTGTTGTTTTTCCAAACACCAGAGGGCTTGGCTCAGTGCTGGGACACTTCACACCAGCAGCACTGTGGCCTCAGCCCTGGCCCTGGGCAGGAATAACCCCCAGGAATGACCTGCTGGGGGCTCCCAGCCCCTCCTCCTGCTGTTGGGCTCAGGTGAATGTTCCCCTCTGAGACCAACTGCATGTGAGCTCAGAAAGGAGAAAGGGATTGCTCCTCTTTCTCCCCCAGAGAAGGCACCAAGCTCCCAGCAGAGCTTGGGGCAGGGGGACAGCTCTTGGCTGTCATGGAGCAGCTCCCAAGCCCCAAGAAGAGGCACAAGCACAGGGCTGTCTGCTGCCTGTCCTACACCCCTCTCTCCCCAGCAACAGCCTGCAAGGCTCTTACAAACCCAGGGCAGAGCTGTGAGCACAGGCAGAGCCTCATCTGCTGGTCTTTAAAACAGGCAGCAGCATCTCCTGCTCCTCCCCACAAGCTTCTTTCCTTTTGGGAGGTGTCAGGTATTTGCACCCTTCCTTCCCAGCTACAGGTGTGGATTAAAGGAGAACAAGTTTGTTTTAGGAGGGACCCAAGTAAAGGCTTGGGCAGAAAGAATCCCTCAAAACCTTCTCAAAAGTGAGACAACTACCACTGCTCTGAGGTTGGGGTTTGTTGGGGTGGAGTTGGTGGTATGTGGAGAGTTGGAGCAGGGACAGGGTTGTTTTTTTAAGATGCATTTGAATAACAAAGCTCCCAGTTTAATGCTGAAATTGTGGAATTAGGGGCAGGTCTGTGGAAGTGCCACAGCCTGCACTGAGCTCCCCTGAAGTTAAAGAGCAATGGGGAGAGATCAGGTCACAAAAACCACTTCCACTGGACTAGGCTTTTTATTTTGAGAGTGTCCCTTGGAGACAAACCCCAAGTTACTTCAGTTACAGACAGTGAAACTTAACTCTGCTGTTATTTCCAGCTTTGTGAAGCCAGAAGCTTTGGCAGTAGGGGTGGATGTTCCAGCAGGAACAGCCTCTGCTGTGCTGCAGCCACACAGTCCCAGAAGAACAGGAGAGGCCACAATGGGACAGAAAGGACAGGAGGTTCCCCTGCACACCCAGAGAGGCCCAGGAAGGGCAGCAGGAAGGCAGGGGGTACTCACAGCATTGGTGGGTTTTTTAGACCTGACTTTGGATTTGTCCTTCTCTGGTTCCCCAGGCAGTTCTTTCTTCTCAGGAAGCTTCACCAGGCTGCGCATTTCCTTGTCTGGGCAACGGGATAAAAATGAGAGCATCACAAAACACTTCAGTGCTTAGCATTCCTCATGATTATTGGGTTTATTTATTATTAGTGATTGGCTCAATCACTTGCTATCCCCCACACACTTGTTTCAGTCAGGGTAAGGCAAGACTGAAACACCTGCAGTGCCCCCAGAAGTGGGTGTAACCTGAAAATCCAAGCATAACACCACGAGCCAGCACTGACTAGCAGAGCCCACAGTGTTTGGAGTATTTTAAATCCCATTTCAATTAATTTCAGTTAAATTATGAGCAGCTTCATAAGCTGAGATTTTGTTTCCATGTGGTGTTAACAAATGTTGTCAAGGGGGGAAGGTTAAAGCTCAGACTCCTTGAAGAAAATCGAGTTACAGAAAACCACAATCTACACAAATTCTTGAAAAATAGATTTTGAATGAACAAAGGAGACTGACAGACTGCTCAGGTAATTTAATTTGTTGCATAGTTGTAAATGGTCCCTATATTTATTTGTCAACAAGCTTATTTTTCTGTTTGATGGCATTAAATATTGCTTCTCAGTCTGAACTGATTGTACTTAAGGACAGATAACAACAGACTCAGGATTGTTGACAGCAGAAATTTAACCACATTTTAGGAACTTTATCATTAAGCTCAAAACATCTTTTGCCTTCATGAGTTTCATTTCCTGATGTCAAATCCCAATTCTTTCCCAAAAGATTTCTCCAGAAGGGACACCCAAGTTTCAAAAAGCAGAAGGTTTTTTTCCAACTGAAAGTATCTTCTTCTACAAGCAAAATAAAAAATACTTCCAACCCATAAAAGAACTTTTACTATAAAATCCAATTTTAAAATCAAGTTATCAGTAGGTTGTGATATTTTTTTTTAATACTTTGAATAGTTTCAACTGTTGAATTTAACTCTGGTTTTAAAATGAGCTTGTACAAAGTGACAGAAGGTGCATTCCCACTGTGTTTCACTCACCACTGTCACTCTTGGGGGGGGCACATCCCATCCTGCGCCTCAGATTGTGAGTTCTGGCTTCTGGAGGGTCAGACTCAGTTTTAATATTGGTTGCCTTGAAAAAAGGGAGGAAAAAAAGAAATGAGAAGAGTAACACTCTCATCTGGAACACTTTGGTTTGGCACTTGCACAGAGAAGATGTTCACTGCCAGCTCATCTCCCACTGCTTGGCCAAGCAGAGCCATGATTTGGAATCTCCAGCTGGCCCTGCACTCAGTGCTGTGGCCAACAGTGAGTCCCACCTAAATGTCCTTTAAGGTCCCTTCCAACCCCAGCCATTGCAGGATTCCCTGGGGTGGGACACAAACACCTCACTGAGGCACCACCAGGGCTTGGAACTGGTAACCTGCCCCATCCCAGGCAGGGGGACTCAGAGAGAGACCCTGATGACTTCAATTAAACTCAGAACCATTCAATAATTACAAACCAATAAATCTAAAGAGACACCTGAAGTTCTGAAATACTTGTCTTCAATTATTTACAAATAGTTCAGAGAGAAATTACACAGGGAACAAAGTGGGAGATTTGACAGCAAACCCCACACAAAGTCCATGCCAACAACCATACCCAGCTTTGGCTTTGCTTGCAGTGGGACCCCAGGAAAAGCAAAGGAACAAGGAGCTCTGGGCTCTCACAGATTCTCTTGTGCTCTTGAGAGCCACAACTTGCTCCAGTCTCCAAAGCAGGGCCCTTCATGGTGCACTGTGGAGCTTTCAGCTTGGAATGTTTTGCCATTTAGTTCTTACATTTCTTCCCACAAGTTTCAAGACTCTGGGAGAACTCAAATCCCTCAGCTTTATGAGAGATTTCTCCAACATTGTATTTTTAAGCCTAATTCCCTAAGGAGATGAGGTCATGAAAGAAGTCAGTCACCATCAGCTCAAATGGTGGGCTGTGTGGCCCAGGTCTAAGGCAGGACTGAACCCAGCCCCAGGTGCTCCAAGGGCTGGGGGCTGTTGTTCACTTTGGGGTTTTTTGTAAGCTTTGGTTGGTCGATTTGGATTATTACAGAGCTGGTTTGGATTTATTCCCCACACCTTGAGCTTCCAGCAATGCAGGGACAGACCCCCAGCTTCTCTGTGTCTAATCCTGGGCTTCAGAGTGTCACAAGAGCAGCTCCTGTTTCCAGCCTGAGCCTTTTATCACATCCATTCATCTCACCTTCACTTCCCCAGCATTGTTGTGGTCTTTCACACTGCACTTTCCTACATCAGGCATCGAAATCCTTTGCATTTCAACCCCAGCCTATGACAGTCACTGCCCTTTTCCTTTCTAATGAAGACTTTCTCCTGACTGTTTACTCACCAGGTAGGAAAGGGCAAGGTAAAACTGTGTGTGTCTCACACTGCAAACCAACACTTATGCTACAGGCCATGATCATTTGAGGTGCTTCCCTGGGGGTCACTTCTTTGAAAGGTGTATGGGCAGCCTTTGAAAAGCAGGAAATGTCAAACTGGCAAACATGAGAATGAATTTCAGATTTATGGTTTAAGACACTGACAAATCCTTGTATGGCTCAAGAAGTTGGTGCACACGAACCAAACATTACTCCTTTGCAACCAGATCAGTGCCAATGCCAACTTGCTTGGATCTTCAGTGCTGAACAAAATGGATTTAATCAGCGTGGCTGACTGCACTGAAATGGAACAGAAATATTCACAGTAACAAATCTTGTGGAAATTATTGCCTTAAAACACTGCAGCTCCTTGCTAAGCCACTCAGTCCCTGCTTCTTAATTGAGCCTTAGTGCTGTGTGTTCCAATTCCACTTTAATCAAGGATTTTTTTCCACAAAAATTAGGTGCATGGCACCAGTGGTGCTTGAGGCAAGAGCTGGCAGGGCAGCCTTGCCTTTTGGCTAAGGATGAGCAGTTGGTTTCCAGTGAAATGACAAAAAAGTGCCCTCTTTGTTAGTGTCATCTGACACCACTGCCAGAGAAACAGCTGGAATGTGAGTGTATCTTTGTCCTGCTGTTAATCCTTAAGGGATCCATGGGAACAAGCATCCTGCAGCCACAGCACACACTCCACATGGAAAGTTTCAGCCCCAGCCACTGAGGTTTGCTCAGAATTATAAATCCCCTTGTAACCAGGTATCTGAGTGGAAAAGCCTTAGAAACCTTAATTGTAACTCATTAACTAAGCATAATTACAGGCAGAATTTGCAACAACTAAGCTGTACTATTGCTACTAATAAAGACCAAGAGCAGAACAATGGGAGTTAATAAGAGTCTGAAATGAACCGTGACCTTCCTAACTCATGATGTCACCACTAATCAGACCCTCTCCTGGGAATATCCTCCCCTTCCCTTCATCTGCTCAAACAAAAGGAACAGGAGCTCTCTGGAGACAGGATCATCAGGCTGCCAAGGCTGGAGCCACAGCACTGCTACAGCAATAAGGGAGACACATCAGGAGCTCCTAAAATAAGTCTTCACAGAAGGCACTGAGATATAATCAATACATTTTATGCTTATCCAAATAAATATTATTCCTTAAGCACATTCAAGACTGTACTAAACCACACTGGCTTCATGTTATGCATTTTTTCCTTATATTGCATGGGTAAATTATCAAAAACTGATAGAATTCCAGAGTGAAGAATGAAATATAACAATGCTAATGTGAGAACCAAAACCCTCCCTGCTCCAACAGCTGGCTTTGGCTCACGAGAGGAGCACAGAAAACCCCAGCACCTTTAGAGAAGAACTGCAGCTCAGTAGCTGAGAATAAGAGATCAGAGCTGCTTCATTTCCAGCATTTAAATCTCAGAATCCCTCAGTATTGACACCACCCTGCTGGGCACCCTAACCCTAACCCTCAGTATTTATCCCGTCCTGCTGGGCACCCTAACCCTCAGTATTAAACCACCCTGCTGTGCACCCTAATCCTAATTCTAAACCTCAGTTTTTACCCCATCCTGCTGGGCACCCTAACTCTAACCCTCAGTATTGACACCACCCTGCTGTACACCCTAACCCTCAGTATTGACACCACCCTGCTGTACACCCTAACCCTAATTCTAACCCTCAGTATTAAACCACCCTGCTGTACACCCTAACCCTAACCCTCAGTATTGACCCCACCCTGCTGTGCCCTGTCCTGAACAGCTTCCCCAGCAGAGCCCCCCTGAGCTCCAAACCTCAGGACTCCCTGACTCTTCCCCTGTTCTTTCTGATTCCTGCTCTCACAGATGTTTACCAGGGGCAGAGTTAAGCTGTGCTGTGCAGCAGGAGCTGCTGCCCCCCGTGTGGGGTACCCTGAGCCTCACCTCTGCCGTCAGGCGCTTGGCGCGGCGCGCGGGCGGGCACGTCTCGGACGGCGGCACCGACTGTCTCTGCGGGATGTCGTGGGGCTTGTACTCCTTGTCCTTCGTGTCACTGCTGAGCTCTGGCTTCTGCAAGCACTAAAGAGACACAATTTGATTGTTTCATTTCTGCCCCCGCTCCCGACACGAGTTCTGCGGGTCGTGGGAAAGAACGGAGAGAGCGTTTTAGTAATTACTGTGCGGAGTTAATGAAACGCCGTGTATGGCATTGCCTACTTCAACAAGTCACAAAGTCACTTTTGCCTGCCCATTTAGTGACTGCAATAACCACAGGAAAGCATCTTAAATAAAGCTGAAGTCATCCTTGAAGGGTTATGAGCACCAAACATTTCTCTGTGTGAAATCCCAACCCCAACTCTTCTACCAGAAGGGGCTTTTGCAGGCTGGATCCCCAGCACTCTGGCACTGCCACGGTGCCCTCAGCTTGCACTGCTGGGATGCCAACAAAAATAAAATAGCAAAATAAAAGTAAATCCCAGCCTATCACACATCCCTGTCCTGACTGAAATACAGCCTTGTCCAGTGGACATCACAGAAGCTCCCTTCTTCCATGGTTTGGAGAGGACAACTGCCCCATGAATTAAGAGCAGAAGGGGAAAGATGCGAAAACAGGTTTAGTTCTTTCAAGTTGCTGAATGAACACATTTAATTGCTGAAAACTGTGCACATTTTTGGCAAGGAACAGAATAATTATTGACAATTCCCCGTTTGTCAAGCCACACAACGCTCAGTAACAGCAGACAAAATGTAACAGTTTTTAATGAGGAAACAACAAATCCTACAGAAAGAAAGAGTCTCATGTTGTCAGGAAGTAATTCACAGGAACTGCTGGATCCACATTTCCCCTGTTCCCATCACGAGCATTTTCTCAGCAAGAGAGAGCAGTAAAGAACCACTGCAGTGATGTGAGGATGAGGATGATGCTCTACAGACAGCACAGAAATCAGACCTTCAGCAACAAATGACAGCCAGAAGGGGGGATGGAAAAGGAGGACAAAGTGGTATTTTAGAAGACAAGTCTATGCTGAAAGAATTATGTATTTAAGAAAAAAGCAGGATCAGTCATAGGCAGCAGGATGTGACTAACCATCACCCACAGCCAGTCCACAACACTGACCAGAGAAACCTCCAGAACTGCTGTTTCCTTTTGCACTACCTTCAGCCCTAGATTTAAAGCTCACACTGGAAGATGAACCACAGGATCACAAAATTGTTTGGGTTGGGAAGGACCTTAAAGATCACCTCGTTCCAAGCCCATCAGCTGAAACCACAAAGGAGCAGCTCCTTCAGCAGACAAGGGACACAGAAGGAATGGTCACAAGGCCTCCAGGATGGCAAAAGATGGGAGGGAGGGGAAAGGGATGCAATTCATCTCCTCCAGGTTTAGATGCTTGTTAGTAGCAATTAAATTAGCAGTAATTTACACATCAGCCAATCAGTCAGGCTCCCCGTACTTGCAGAACCCAACTGGTGTACCCCTCCCACATATCCCTGCAGGGTAAGAGCCACCAAACCCCAAAGGTGCTCATTTTTCTCCAGGGACAATAAAGGGTGCCAGAGAACTGTCTCACACTGCAAGATCTTTATTAGAGGCACACACAAATGTTTGGAAATACAAATCCTACTCAGGCCACTAAAGCCTGGGTTTGGAAGAGAGACCAGAGCACCATCACTGAACCAGCTGGATTCCCTGAAAAACAGAAGCAAGACCATCTCAAGCCCTCCAAGCTGGAGCTGTAGATGATTGTTTAAATCATCAAACATCTGGGCAATGCACCAGAGAAGATGCACTGACAGAAGATTCAGTGAGGCAGGGGGCCATTTATCCCTCTGGGCACAGTGGGACTCTGCAGTATCACTTGGATGGTTACTACAGGTAGGAATGGGAGCTACAGAACCAGAACCAACAACTTCACTGCAACTCCTCCGGAGACAAACACCCAAGGCCTGTCTAATCCAATGTTTCAAGATAAGAAACCAAATACCCCCCTGTGGAGAGCTGCTTTGAGCATTAGAAATCGGCTGATTTAAGGAATTTTTGCTGTTGGACTGAACAAGAGCTTTAATAAAACCATGTTATTCCCAACAACCCCCCTCTGAACAGCTCCACAGAGTTTACTATTTCAGTATGGAGACAGAAATATCTCCAGCTGGGATATCTGTCAAAATAACTCCTGAAGCCAGTTTAACATGTATTTAAGCCACACAAACAGTTAGTGCTACATCAGATCTGGATGAGATTTAAGCTATTGCACAGTTATCAATGGAAACTACACCATTCCAGTCTTTGCTTTTGCAGGAGAAGAGTCAATGAACATTTTGAGTACTACCAAATAAAGAAAGGGAAATAAATCAAAGGAACCAGTGAATGCAAGCACTGCTGCTGCCTGGATGATCACCTGAGCTGTGTGAAGGGCTGCTGAAGCATCTCCAAGTGACAGCTGTCACATCCAACAGCCACAGCATCTCCAAGTGACAGCAGTCACATCCAACAGCCACAGCCCCTCCCAAACACAGCTCAGGTGCTTCAGCTCGCAGCAAACACTGCCCAGACACACAACAAGGGACACCTACACCAGAGGCAGCTGGGGGAGCATCCCTGCCTGAGAGCACCTGGGAGGGAGCCAAAGAGCATCTCAGCCAAGACTCTTTTCAAGAAATGTACAGCAAAACGAACTCACTTGGAAGACAACGTTGTCAGGAGGGGAAAAAAAAAAGGCAAATGGCAAATTTTCAACGAAATGCCCTCAGAAAATGGTGCTGCTTAACATGAATGTGTCTGAGGGAAGCCAAAATATTTTTGAGCCAGCAGTTTCCTCAGCACAAAGATTTTTATATTCAGCTCTATTTTGTTCTTATCCTCTGTTTGCAAAAGACCACTTTTTGTGAAGGGCCTGCAGAATTTAGCTGTTTTTCACTGAGAATTGATCGTCACTGCCTAAAGAAAAAGTCTAATTCTAACCCCTCTGGATTTATAGCAAATCCTCCCTCATTTCTGTAGCTTTGTGTAAAGGCCTGTGTTCATTTCTGTACACAGAGACATGCTTGTAACAGGATTAGGGCTTTATTGCTTAAAAAAGGTCAACACTCCTGTCTTTCAAAGATCATCATGGAAAGAACATTGCAAAGAAATGAAAATGGATGTTGGCAACTGCAACCTATTTTGGTTTTCCAAATGAATGACTACTGCTCCAAAAAGAAGGCCTATTCCTCATCAGAGACTGTGTGGCCCCCCCTCTCAGCCAACCCTGAGTTTTGGTTTAATGGCCAAATCAAGGATTTGATGATTGACTCAGGAAGGATGAAGATTTAAGCCTGGAAAAGTCCCAAGCCACACTGCTGGCCCCACTGCAACACTGGGGGAGTGTCCTCCAACCTGCCACCCTTGGTGACTGTGAGATGAGTTGGTGCCCCAACAGAGACCCAGAGCACTTGCTCTGGCACAGAGATGGACCTGGAATGCTCCATGGATTGGCAGTGCTGGCATTACAGAAACCACCACAGAAAGAGTGTTACCAGGAGGCTTCTGTGAACTGCAGAGAGAAAATACCAACAGGCAGTGTCCAAAGCAGGAGTAAGAGCTTTACCTTGAACACTAATGTTAAAAAACTCTACTTTTAATCACAAACTTGCCCTTGGCTTTCTGAACTGCCTTCACCACCAGCACACGATGCACCTGGTCACCTGCAGGACACCAGGATGAAATGCAGCTCCCCAGAGGTGCCAGGGCTTACAGAGCCCTGGCAGAGTGGCTGCTGACTGACCTGCAGCTCCAGAGTGCCTTACCAAGAGACTGGCTCCTGACTGGAACAAGTTGTAGGGGTAGAGGATCCTCTCGTAGTGTGCCCTGATGTGGGAGCCCACGGCTTTGCCAGGAGCAAATCCCATCCTCGTGGCTATTTTGGTCCATTTTCTCTCCTTGCAAACGACATCAAACCCTCCTTGTTCTGCAACTAGCTAAAAAGTGAAAATAAAAGGCTCATGTGTTTAATGCTTACAGATTTAATAAGAAATTACCAGCGTTTAAGGCAGGACAGCACCACAACTGACATTTTAAACCAGAAATATATAGATTTTAAAAACGCCCCACAAGACATAAAAGTTGTTTCAAGGCAGTAACTGGAATATATAACACATAACCTATTTAGGAATTAAAACAAGTCAGCACCTGTGGTCATTGTGCAAGCTCTGGGAATTTATTTGGCTGCAATTTGTCACTTTGTATCCCAACAGGATTTTCTAGCACAGGACACTCAGTTCTCACTGGAACAAGTGCTACAAAATAAGCTCAAAAAAAGCCAATAAAAACTCCTCTAAACATAAAAAAAATGGAGAGAACATATCCTTGGGGTTAGAAGATCCCAACTCTTTCTATCAGAATACATGAACTTCTCCAGAAGTTTAACAAGTTTCATTCTAAAAGTAATTGGATTTTTTCCTCGTGTATTTCTAGTGGAAAAATTTTTCTCTCCCTGCTGTTGTTGCTCAGGAACTTTCTCCAGTTAAGCCTAAGTTTATTCTGGATCAGTTTATACCAGAGTTTAACTTTAAAGAGCTGGAAATTTAACATGATCTCCCCTAGCTCACATGAAAACCTCCATGACAGTGTATTACTTCCTATCTTTCCATGATAATGTATTTTTCACCCCACTGCCATATTAGCTATGTTAGCTTGAAAAAAGAAATATTTTTCCAGCTTGGATACACCCCAAAATCTCCCCTGACAGTGACACTACCCCTTCTGAGTTCCTCCCTAACAGTCTTACTCTATTAAGCTGAAATAAATCCAAGATCTTCCTCTCCACATGTGGAATTTTCAGGGTGCATCCTTGAAGCTCCCAAAACTTTGCAATCTGGTCCAGAAAATTCAGCTTTACACGAGTTTGGGCCTGAAAACAAACAAACAAACAAACACACAAAGCAGTGAAGTGCATGCCACAGGCAGAGGTGGGGTTTGGACCCCAAAGGCTCAGCTGCCTGCCTGGCTTTGCCCTCTGCAAGGGGCATTTGCATTTCTCCCTCTCATCTTCTGGAGAAACAGAAATTCTGTGTCTTTTCTCAAGTCACTTCTTGTTACTTTTTCCTGCACTGAGGAAAGTACTTTCTGAGAACAGCCAAGCAATGCTAAAAACTCCCTAAAGCAGCTGCATTGCCAGGATTTACTGCATTTGTTACATTGTAATTAGCTATTGCAATAAGGAAATTGGTGTTTGTAAGAAACCAAAAATAAATCAATATTTAAAAAAATATACATTTCAGAAGTTGTTTCTGTTATCCCTTCTCACTCCCAACTATGTTTGCCTCACTTTTAAGGATACAAAAGGGTCAGAGCATAATCAAAAAAGCAAGCCTGGCCCAGCAATTGCCACAGTAAGATCACTGCAGTGGTGCTGTGTTGAAGAGCAATAATTTCAATTTTGATGCCTTTTATTTGCAGCACACGGTAAAACCCAGCCCTGTTTGTCTGTAGCTTGGCTGTAAACTCCAGGGAGTTCTGACCAGCTTGTGGTCACACAAATCCCTCTCTTAGCACCCCAAACCAGTGACTGAGCCCTCCCCTGGTGTTTCACATGGCCAGGACAGGACCTGAGGAGGAAGAATTAGGAGTAAAATCAGGCCCAGAGTCACTGCCACCCACCTGGCAGCAGCACCAGCCACCCTGGGCTCCTCCTGCTCCCTTCCCTGCCTCAATTCAGGCAAGCAGTGAATGGAAGTGCTGGGGAACAGCAAATTTCCACCAAGTGAATCCAGATTTTGCAAGGTTTTCTTCCAAAAGGCTGGTTATTTTTAAAGCGCTCCAAGTGTTTCATCTCTTCTCCTATTGAAAGATGCTGTGTGTGTGCAAAACACAGATCCCCAGCACTGGAGAGTTTGAGTTTAACCACTTAGAGGCACTTCTGGGTGGAAAAGGCCTGAATTATTCTGCTTTATTGAGCATTAACTTTACTTTTTATGCTCGGGATGTTTCTAAGCAGGTTCTGAAACAGCTGAATTTCTGTGCTAATTAAGAAGTGCTGTTCAGAGGTCCCAAAGTGCTGTCCCAAGGCCCATCCTCTGGCAAACATGAGCTCTCCAAACCACATGGGCAGGTCTGGGAGCAGGAGCAGTGCTCAGATCCCCAGTTTACCTCCAGTTCATTGAGCCTCTGGATCCTGGGCGTGAAGTGAAGCTTGTCCACATCGCACGCGAACGGAGGCTGCCAGTCCTGGAAAACACAGCAGTTCCATCAACAGACCAGGGAAAGGAAGGGAACACCAGGTCACACTGAAGAATTCAAGAGGCTCCTGTGGCCCCCAAAGCCTCTGGAGCTCCTCCAGCACACTTTGGGAGCACAGCAGAGGGACCCCAACCCATGAGCATCACCAAATGCCTTCATGGGGAACGAGCAGGAAGAGTGAGACACATCAAGTATTAAAATATTTCCATGTGCCTTTAAAAGAGGTGATGGAGCCACCAAATCCATGCCATTTTGGAACTAAAGATCTGTGCTGCAGTGTGAGCCTCCACAGAGTGCTGGAAGGGCTGAGGCTGGAAAAGCCCTTTAAGACCACTGAAGCACCACCGTGGTCACCACTAACCCATGTCCCCAAGTGCCACCACCACACGTCTCTGGAGCATGGCCAGGGATGGTGACTCCACCACTGCCCTGGGCAGCTGTGCCAGTGCCTGACAATGAGCTTGGCTGCAAACATTCAGAAAGAGCTGGAATATGACCAATTTTTAAAAAAAGATTATTATTACTTTGATAAAATACCTGCAACTGGCAGTGTTATTTATAAACACAACTATAAAGCCATTTTTATCTTTTAGATCTCTGACATCTATCACACACACTTGATTTGGCAATGCACACATTCACAAAACCAAATTAGTTTGATTTAAACTTGACAGGAATGTATTGCATATAACTTCATCTTATTATCACTAATTACAGAATGAAGATAATGCACAAGAGAACTACTGATGGTGGAGTAAGACAAGAGCTTTGCACCAGGAAAAGGAAAATTCCTCAATGTTGGTGGTAACTGAAGTAAGACCAGCATCATAAACACAGTATTTGCTGTTTTGGCAGTCACAGAGAATATGAAAATGAGTGTTAAAACCAACATCAATGGTTTGCAAAGCAATTATCTTACATAACAAACAAGACTCAAGAGTCACTGAGAGCACAGAGAACCTGAAGAGAGAGGGGACAATCCACAAGATTAATCAAGTTTAGGCTGCCTAATCCAGACCTCAAAATTGGTAATAAAAGCTTTCTGATCCTACAAGGCACTTGCACCACAGCAAGACTTGACCAAGCCAGTTGCAATTAAAATTTGAATGGGAAATTAGACAATGGTAGGGGGCAGGATGACAAATTAGCACGAGGACACTCAACCCTCGACCAGTGGGACATGTTTCTCAATTATTTTCCTGCTTTTAACCCCAAGACTGAGGTTGGTGCCCAATGACATGTTCTTAAACAATTCAGTAACATTAACCCTTCTTTTACTGCCTGTTTTCTTTGCCAGAACACCAAATGCAATGAAACCAGGAAGTCTGACAAAGAGAACATTTGATATTCTTTTCTAATCTCCTGCTATCTGATGACTCCTTGGTGGCCCTCGAGCTGTAAGATGAGAAGCACAACTGGAAACAGATGGGCAGGATTTGAAGGGTTGTACTTCAACAGGACAAATGTGACTCCCAAGCTAAGCCAACTGTTTACATCATTAGTCACAACTCTGGAGTTTGCTGTGTACCAAGGAGAGGGACACAGGAGACAGGCAGCCAGCCCAGGAGGGGACACAGTGGTGATGACACACAGGTCCCTTGGGACATGCTGGGGATCAAATTCAACTGCCCAGGGGAGAACTGTGGGGTCCTGGGAGCTTGGTTTAGACTGAGAATAAATGAAACCAAGGGGGCTGTGCTGCCTCACTGCTTGGCTAAGCAATGAGCCAAGGCTGTCCCCAGGTGGGCCATGTATCACCTTAAACCAGATGCTCCAAAAAGGCTCTGCAGAGGTCAGGAAACTGCAATAAAGGGAACAGGGGCAAGAACTGAGCTCACGTAGGCAGTGACACTGCCCCTGACATTGTCACCGAGCCCATGCTGTGCTTCAGGGCCACTGCCTGCAGTTCTTGCACCGGCAGCACATCAGGGAAGCCAAGAAGGGAGGGCAGAGCTCAGGAGACTCTTCTGGCAGGACCATGTGTCCCTGGCACAGCCTTCTGCTCTGGGCAGAGCCCAAGGAGAGCCTGCACGCCACTGGGCACAACAGGAGGAACAGGGTGCTGACCTGTTCCTCCAGGTTCTGGCTCATGCTCAGACTAAAGAAAGGCAGCTCCAAGGGTGCCCAGGGCAGACAGAGGCCCAGCCCATGGCAGACAGCTCAAAGCAGCCTGGTCCTCTCTGCTTATGGAAGCAAATGAGGAAATTTATGGGCATGATCCTACAGACGCACCTGTTTCACAGCACGGCACCCGAAACAACCTGCTCCAGAATGAGGTGATTATCTCCCTGATCTCCCATTTATTACTGACTGGTGCATGTCTGAGGCCATTTTTCCCTGTTTGGCCAAACACACTGGCTCTGGCAAGGCACCAGTTCCTGCACTGGAAGAGTAACACGACTCCAGCCAGCACAAGCTGCCCCGACAGGCGTTTCCTACGGCTGCAGTTTTTAAAGGTACTGATACTGAGTGTCCAGCACACACCAGGATGGCCTGATAGCACATCAGCTGCTTGCCAAAGATAAGCTTTGGCAACAACTCCATTGATTAAACACAGCACTTTCAGTAGGTGACTTCTCAGCCTATCAGGCACATGAGTTCATCAGCCAGAAACAGACATTTAACAGTCTTAGAAGTGTCTAACTTGTAGCAAGGAGCAAGTAATTGCAAGGGCTTCTGCTGTGAGATGGTAAATTTGCTTAAGGAGAAGGAACGCTGGATTGACTCTGGCTTCTGAGTATCATCAGGTATCATAGAACATGTCCTGGCCCTGCACAGACACCCCAACAATCCCACCATGTGCCTGAGAGAGTTGTCCAAACCCTCCTGGAGCTCTGGCAGGTTTGAGGCTGTACCCACTGCCCTGGGGAGCCTGGTCAGTGCCCACCACCCTCTGGGGAAAGAACCTTTTCCAATATCCAACCCAAACCTCCCCTCTCAGCTTCCTGCTGGCTCCTCAAGTCCTGTCAGTGTCACGAGAGTGAAGAGATCAGTGTTGCCCCTCTGTGAGGTGTCTTAGCGTCCTGTTCAGCCCGGAGAGAGTCTCCTCCTCCCCAGGCTGAACAAACCCAGGGCCCTCAGCCTCTCCTCATGGCCTCCTGTGGATGCTCTCTTAAGAGCTTAAAGTCTTTTCTATATTGTGGTGCCTCAAACAGCACACAGGGCTCAAGGTGAGGCCACACGAGTGCAGACAGAGCTGAAGGAAATGAATGCTGTTCATAATATGTCAGATTAGATTATTATAAAATCACTTTTGACTTTACAAACACACTACAGCACGTCCCATTGAACACGGTGTGTCAGATGACACTGTCACAGACCCACAGGCACTCACCATCTGGAGAAATGACAGCAGTAGCAAACAGCCCATCCTGACTGTCACCGAGTCATTGTAAAGTCATACTGTTTATTTTGGAGCATCCAAATTACTCAGAGTTGCTACAACCAATAAGGGTAATATTTATCTTTCTCTATTCCACGCTATGGCACGTTCCTCAAGTCCTAAACAAGATGTTTTCAATCCTCCTTTAACACCCCACAAGAATCTTGGGCACATTTTGAAGCACAACTTACCAAGTCAAACATGATGCTCACTCGAAGGAGCATTAAGGGACATTTGTGTGTGACAGAAATGTCTTTATGCACCTTGGGAAAGCAGCAGCACCACGAGAGGGAGCTTTGTGGTGCAGGACTCATTTGCAAAGCTGCTCAGCCACATGAGGAGCTTTGCTGGAGAAGAAAAGAGCACACACCCCCAAACTCTCCAGATCCACTTCCCTTAAGCTCATGCCTGGGAATCTGTGAGCCTCGCCCTTTCCATCCAGCTCCTCAAAGGAACTGGTCTGGATTTCCCTGTTTTAAAAAACAATTTTAAAAAGTTCACTTTAATTATCTTCCAACAGCCATGCTGAGTGCTAAGATTGAGTATACACAGAAGGCCAGAAAACATCAATTTCCTAAAAAGTCAGAAGTTTTTCCACCAACAACTCTTCCCTTGAAATGACACTGTTGTGTTCTGTTGTCCAACCCCGACTGTTAAAAGCCTGCAAGGGACAAAATCCTGTGCCCACCTTACCCTGCACTTATTATAAAGCTGGCACCAAATCCAGGCAATAATGAGACTGACTTCAAATTGTCAAACTTCTCTATAAACTGTGGGGACAAATCCAGATGAGCAGAAGGCACCCTTTAAGGATCATACTAATATTTCAAGTAGTGATGCAAACTACAAAGGGTCAGCAGCACTATTTCTGTGGTGTTTCCATATTCCTGCTCCCAGCTGGGCTGTTCCAGGGATGTCAGCCTTCAGAGCATTTCAGCTGGCAAACCCTGCACTTCATCCAAATTTACTAATTAAAATGTACCCACCCTCGCCCCTGTGAATTCATGGGAACAAGAAATGTCCCTGGTAAGCTGTTCTGCAAGTTAGTTTGCTTCAGCTTTTCTTCTTCCCTCATCCTCACCCCCTTTTTAACCAAATCCCTCATGTGCTGCCTGCACAAGCAGCTCTTCCTGAACCCTTCCTGGAAGCAACGTTTCAAGACATTTCTCAATAAACAAATACCTTTTTGCTTCTCTTTACAGAGCCAGCTTTCCAGTCCTGCAAATAAAGCCTTTTTTTTTCCTCAGGCTTTTTTCTGAAGTCTCTCATATTTTTTCAACATCTTTTGAAAACTGCAAGTAGTGTTTTACTTGCAATCTCTCCTGTGTCAGACACACAAAAAAGACATCGCTTTCATTATTCTGCCAGACAGCAGCTCGGAGTAAGATCCAAAGGAATATGTTAGCAAGCCTTGCCACAGGAACACATTCATTCAGTGAACTGCAATGATTCCCAGCTTCCTGGGATGCCCACCCTGCCAGCCTGACCTACATTCTTTGTTCCCACATCCAGGATCCTGCCTTGGCAAAGGTGTTCAGCGCTGCTGCCTCCGAGAGGGAGGGAGCACACTCGCTGGCTCGGGAGGTCCCTTTCAGGCCCCTGGGTTTATGGCTGCATTAAAACCACACTCAGAGCTCAGATGGCAGAATCCACACAAACCCATTAGGGCCCAGCTGTGGGTCAGCCACAAAGCTCCTGTCTAAGGGCAACTAATCCCCCTCTGACCCTGTTAAAGGCTAACATTAGTTGGGAACTCCAATCAGCAGCTAACCCAGTTTGTGGTGAACGGGCCTTCCTTGGAGGTGATTTTTCCAACAAAACCCCTGAACTGCTCTTTGCCAAGGAGGGCCATTGGGTGCAGTAATACATCTTTATTCACAGCACTCTCCCATAACAAGCCTGGTGGACTATTTCTTAGTTTAGAGAAAATTGGGCTCTGTGATGTATTGCAGAAACAAATCCTTCCCATCCAAGAACCACAGCCAAGGAGAAGTGTGCAGTGGGAATCACTTCTCTAGATCCCAGTGTTTCGGTGCCAGCTCCACACTTGGAGAGAAATAAAGGCTAAGGTGAGCTGGAGAGGATCCTCAAGTGTCAGGGCCAGCTGCTCCTTGGGACCCAAAGGCAGAGAGAGGACAGAGACTACACACAGGGTTTGAACCTCAAAACACAACAGTAGCCAGGCTGAGAGGCAGGAGATGCCAGGCTCCTCTCCATGGAGGCACCTGCATGCCAGGAATGGATCCAGAGGCTCCAGCAATGCAGGAGCAGCACTGCAGAACAGCCGGGGATGGATGGGGTGTTGGATCAGCAAATCCCAGATCCCCAGTTGGCTTCAGAGCACTGACCAAGACCTTGAAGCAGAGCATCCCTCAAGACTGGGGGAGACCCAACCCTGAGGGTCTGAGGGCACCAGGCCCCAAGAGCTGCTGCCACCTCCCCTCAAGGCACAGGACACCATGGACAGACCTCTGTTCTGATGCCCCAGTACGTTCCCTCAGTGTGTGTGCCCAGCACAGACAGCACAGGCTGTTCTGGGGCAGTCCCAGCACAGCCCTTGGAGCAGGTCTGTGTCCTCTCCAGAGCTGGGACTGCCAGCTGTCAAACCCAGATTTTACTCCCAATGTAACTCAGATTAAGAAAAGACCTGAATTTCCCAGCCATGCAGAACAGAACAGCTACAGACAGCTCTGCTGGCTTCATCCATCAGCACCCACTCAGCCTTGGCTGCCCAGGGATTCCCACCACCCCCTGCCCTGGCTCTCCACAACCCCCTCCCTCCCTTCCAGCTGCTCAGACCCACTGTCCCTGCTAAGGCACCTGGAAGATCCCACAAGCTCTTCCTGACTTTTCTAAAATGCTCAGCCTGCCCTCCTGGACACACACACAGCACACCCCACATACAACCCAGGCTGGAGCTTGAGAGGAATCACGTTCTAATGGATACACAGGCATTTCTGGTTCCATCCACTTGGGTTTCAACACTGGGGAAAGGAGCTGTGCTTAGTTTCAAGCTCCAATTCCATCTTTTAGCTATCTCAAGTTAAACAAAAACCTACAGAAATTCTAGCTATACTATTCTTGCCCTATGTAGAAAGTTACAGACCACATTGTTTCACCTTAAATTTTCAACGAGCTGAGCAGAGGGAGTGTTGAAAACCCCTCCCTGGAAGAGCCTGAGGCAAGGACAGGAAACTCTCACCATTCTTTAAGCACGCCCCAACATTTGGGTGTTTCTGAAGAGCAGAAACCACTCCATGGTGACCACAGCAATGCTGTGCATGGCCACTACCTTTAGTAAAATACATAACTAATTAAAATAATGCTCCTTTTGCATGTTTTCTTGCTAATAAGAGACCAGTAAATAACCTACTCTGAATTCACCTAATTCCACAGTACGACCCCTGTGATGAATGTGACAAGTTCTTCATTTGAAGCCAACATTTCCTGATGACCTTCACTCACTGATCTGTTGCTCTTCACAAGTTGAACAGCATGAGAACAGAAACCTCAGCACTGAACCACCTCCTCCACCCAAAACCCCATCCATTCTTGATGCAAAGTGCCAAATTGACCCCCATCCTTCACCTTCCCCTGACAGCTGATGCTCTCACAGTGAGAAAGGCCCTGTTACCTGACTCTGAGCAGGACCCCAGGCTCAGTCACAGCTCACCAGCACTGACAGACACTGCAGCACCTCTGGGTTCTCCCCAGGAGCTCACTTATGTGCTGCAACTGAGTCATTTTTCTCTTTTCTTTTTGATAAAATCAACTGGATGAGCCTCTCTGTATTTTCAAATCTGAGGGATCATCACCATAAGCTTTCTGTTTCAAAGCATCTCAATTCTCTGCATTAACTCCTGTTTCAGCAGTGGTTTGGTTTAAAGCTCCAGGACCAGGAGAATGCCAGAACCCTCAATCAAGCTGCTCCAAAAGGGAATTGGGTTTTTGTTTTTTCTTTTTCTCCATAAAAACAAAAATAAATCAAGCAACCACCTGAATGAGCAGCTTGAACAGACTCTAAGAGGTTTAAACGACGTTTCAATCAATGTTGCTCCTCGTAATACCTCCCTGAAGCAGCAGCTCCAGTTCCCCCAAGCCCTGAGCTTTTAGGTTTCACCACTCAAGCTTTGCTAAGGTTACATTTTCAAAATTCATTATTTGATGTGCAGAACTTTATTGACACTTTTTTTGTACTCTCCCCAGTCATCAAATCTTTTTAAAGTCCTCCAAAGAGTGCAGGATCCTGAATGCAAAATTTCCTACTCTGGTGCTACCACAGAGCCCAAATCCCCTTCTTTACCACCGAGAAACTCCAGAGCTGCATTCCCTGCTTCATCTGGAGCTCCCATCCTACCATTCCACTGCTTTCCACAAGGATCCACAGTGGTTTTCCTACACTCCTCCCTCCTCTAAGACCACTGTGCTCCTTTGTTCCAAAGGTAAACCCTCTCACTGAGCCCTACTTAAGTGATTACTGCTTCCTAATATCCATTGTTCACTGGGCAGTTGGGGTCCCTCCAAAGCAAGAGCCACCTCTGGAACTTCACACTCCATTTGGAATCATGCCTTTTGCTCTTCTGGACTTGTAAAGAAAGTTACATACCCCCGGCTTGAGGTTCTGAGACCATTAGAAAAGGATCCTTCATGACAAACACTCTTAATTAAGAGTTGAAAATCATTTGTGACCCACCATTAAGGGAGTTTATTCTCCCTGCCCTCTTGAAGGACCCCCAGTATTCCAGGATTTACTGAAAACTGACAGTCAATAATTTCAATAACTCCAGTGTCAATTCCTTCCAGATTCCAGGTCTATTAATCCAGACCTTCTAATCTTTAAATGCTTGCTTTAGGTTACTTGGGAGCCTTAACAGGTACTTCTCCACGTTCACATTATTTAAAGCAATGAAGTTCAGCCTGAATTTTCTCAATTTTCATGCCTGGCCATGGTAAAGTCATGATGCTTCTAGTACATTGTACAATGTTGTGTATTTTGAAGTTGATTAATATGGTAAGTAAGGCTTAAGTAATCATTACTTTTTATTTCTTCAAAGCAGTAAAGGAACAGTCCATCCTCAAGAAGGACTTGGAGCATTTGATACCCTTCCTGCTCCATAGTTTACCTTTTATTCTTGAAGTTAAACTTCACATTTGTTAGACTCTTTGCTTCCACTAATTACTATTAACTACCTACTTTAAGCAACTACTCCATTGTCAAGCCATGAAGCAATTCTTCATTTCACTCCCTAAATGCCCCCACTGATCTGCAGAGCTATCACAAGCTCCCAGAACGTAAGGCCACCACTAAGTTTTTGGAATAAACTTAGTTTATTCCAAATTACCAGAATAGCATCTGTGCCAAGAAAGGAATTGAAAGCTTGATGGCTGGGCTGGCATTATTTTAGCTTAAATTCTGCTGGGTTGAAAGGAAGAAATCCTAATAAAGGATCTCCAAGTAAGAGTAAAACTCAGTCATCGGTGATGACTGGAACAAACTGAACTGGAACGAAGAGGAGGAAAGGTTCCTTTGAGTCCTCCACTGGAAACTGCCATGCAGAAATTATACCTCTGTTATATTCCTGGAGGTTCTTTCGTCTCATGAACATACAGCAATCACCCAGAATCCTCCGTCTTCCACCCAGATGTCTCCTGCACATCAGCTGCCTTGATACCCCCTCACAGAACAGTTCACTGCCCTCAAAAGCTGCCACACAAGAGAAGCCACCACAGCCATGGTTTTCTCCAGGCCCACCTGGTGCCCAGGTAATGCCAGCAGAAAGGGACCAGAGAAAGCAGTGCCCCCAGTCCTTGGGAGTCCTTGGGAGCCCAGGGAACTCTCCTCAGGGTGCTCCAGTGCTGGAATGTCAAAGCCAGCTCTGGAGGAAGGGCTTTGCCATGACCAAATGGGGAAGCTACAGCTGGGCACCACCAGTCTCACACAACGCTATTCCATATTGCAGCTCAGCTAGAGAAGCACGACTCCATCTGCTGATAATTGCCCAGCAGAGTTTCAACTAAAACAAGTAAAACACCAGCCCAAACCATGAAATGTTGAGTTCCTTCCCCGGCACAGATCCTGCCAGCTCATGGTGCTGCCTACCTGCTCCCTGGCACGTACCCGGCCTCACACGCCGGGCAGAGACTGCCTTGATGCAGGAAGATTCCAAACCTCAGCCATCACCAAACAAGGCATCTGGTTGGAACACACACACACACAGTGTTGTGCAAAGGGCAGTGCAGTGTGTGGCTCACAGCCTCACAGACCCCTGGGTTACACCGAGAAGAACAATAAGGGAACATTCACTGCGGCTCCTGATTGCAGGAGGAAGGCCAGGAACTACGTCAACTTAAAGGCTTTTCTGGTCGCTCTGGAAGAGCTCCCTCTATGCTCCAGGCTGCTGAACCAACCACGCACTTCACAAGTCATGCCAGGCATTAGCCAGGGTAGATAAAGCCATGGGAGCTCAGCTCTCCCAAAGCCACGCTCCGGTGTCCAGCAGCTCCAACTATTTTCATCCTGCTCCTAAATAGGCTCAGCCAAGGAGCTGATCAGGCAGCCAGGCAGGTCCAACACCTGGTGCAATGCCTGCTGCAATACCTGCCTCTTCAGCAAGAGGAGAGCAGAGGGGCTGAAAATGCAGTTGCAATGAGGAATTCAGGCCTTCAGAGGGCTGTTGGGTCATGATCTCCAACAAAAAGAAGCTTTTTGGCTTTTAACACAATCCACCAAGAAACAGATGAGGGGATTTTTTTTAGATGGCATTTTTTTAAAAAAAAAAAACAAATCACAAAAGAAATAAACCCCAAAAAGCAAGAGAAAATTCTGTTCTGCTCCCAGCTGCTGAAACACTGTTGACAATGTACAACCCAGAAAGACCATTCTACTCAAAAATATTACAGAAGTTCAGTGGTGACTCTGGAATAGAAACCATCTCCCCATTAACTCTGCCAGCATCTGGCTGCCCTGCGGGAAAAGGGGCACGAATTCAAGAGTGCTCTTAACACCAAGGACTCCTCTGCCAGCCCTGAAACACCTTTCTCTGCAGGGAGAGCCACATTATTCACCCTGCCACAAACACCTCTGCCACCTCAGCCACTACCTCAGCAAGTTACTACTATTTCATTCCGAAGGAAGAGGATGGACACCAAGAGGAGTCCCAGCAACAACTAACACACCAAAGCGAGCCGAGTGTGTTTCTGAGTATTATTTCTTTGAACTCCAAGTCTCCCTCGCACAAGTTCGCCCTGCAGAACTGTTCTGTGAGCTTCCCCCTCGCTGGAGGAGATTTTAGCTCGGTGCCTCTTTAACATTCTAGTTGTTGCCGTCATGTTAAGTGCCTCAACCCGGCTGCACCACCCTCCACTTCGGGAAAGAGCAATTCACCCAAAATAAGGGCGATTGAGGCGTCGTTTGGTTGTATTTTTCACCGCAAGAAGCCCCTCTCCTCACCAGGGCGGGTGTTCCCCCCTTTAAACAAACTAACAATTCTGGCTACACAAACTATGGCTCTGAGATCGCCACAGAGCATTTCCCCACGAACTGAGCCGGCCAACAAAAGGAAACCCGAATTCACACGACAATTTCGAGCTCGATACACCACGGGTCGAGACGAAGAAGATGACGGTGATGAAGATGATGATGAAGAAGATGATGATGAAGAAGAGGGTTTATCCCTCTCCCCAGTGTGTATTGCATTCTAAAATGGTGGCCATGTCTGCCTGGGCTCCAGCCCGCAGAGCCACCAGCCCAACTCGCGGCCGCGGAGTTTGGTCTTTGCCCAAGTTGAGGAGCAGCCCCGTGTGCTCGGCCCGAGCGGGGCCAGGGGGCCGGGCCGGGGCTGCGGGGGCCGGGTGCCCGGCCATACAGCCCGGCCACAATGCCAACATGGAGGGAGGGATGGATGGAAGGGAGGGATGGAGGGATGGAAGGAGGGAGGGAGGGAGCGCAGCCCCCCGGCAGCTCCTCCAGCCCCCCGGCAGCTCCTCCAGGGCCGCTGCGGCCCCGCGGAGCGAAGGGGGGGACCCGAGCCGGGTGAGGCCGGGCCGGCCGCCCCCCAGTCCCTCCCGGCGCCGGTGGGGGCAGCGCCGGGCCCGGCGGGCCCGGGTTACGGGCGGTGAAAGTTGGTCCGGTGCGGGGTGAGCCGGGCCGGGCCGGGCCCCACACAAAGGCCGCTCCCTCCCGGCCGCGCCATGCGGGCACTCACCGGCGGCGGCCGCACCTTGCAGATGCCGGTCTGCTCGGCGATGGGCCGGATCTTGTGGATGAAGGCGAAGGGGTCGGCGAACTCCTCCCAGCTGGGCTCGAAGACGGGGCACTCCGGCGGGGGCAGGAACTCGGCCATGGCCCGGCCGGGGCGCTCGGCGAGCCCGAACAATCCCGGGAGCCGCAGGAGCTCCGTGCGCGTCCGCGGGGGGGCCGGGGCTCCGCAGGGGAAAAGAGTCCGCCCGGGCCGGGCCGGCCGGGCAGGGCGA
>JAWWEW010000073.1:932854-944435 GCA_035583185.1 Anabacerthia variegaticeps
TGGTGCTGGCACTTGTGGCACAGAGCACATCCATGATCTGCTGGCAGTGCAGGGTCTTCCATGTGAAAATCTGACACCTGCAAGGCATGAAACAGCCCTTTGCACACTCCTCTCATGGGCACTGCCACCCCATGAAAACCTGGAAGGAACAGGCTTGTCCCCTGGGCCCTGCCCAACATTTGCTTAATCAGCCAGTAAGCAGGAAAGTAAGTTAATCAATAGGACTTTAAATTCATGACAGTTATTTCCACCCTGGAGCATAAAACCACAAGGAAAAGTAAACAAGAAACTCACTGAAACACTCAGCTGTGCTGAATGCTAGGTGTGACTGACACACATCCTGCACAGGAGCACGCTGACACTGAGCCACTCACTGAAGTGGTAAAGCCCTAAGGCTCCCCAGCTATGTGAGACTGGCAATTTCCAGTTCCAAGTTCAAATGAGATTGACTCAACTCAACAGCCACAAACATACACCCACTGATCCAGGACAACAGGTTTTCAGCCCAAGCAATTCCTAGTCAGCCCGAACAGACCAGGCTGTTCTGAGACCTTCCATCAATGTTAGTCTAAATTAGAGGTGATACCCCCCCATACAGAACAAGTGCACCCAACTGGGACGAGAGAAAGGACCCCAGTTTGTGAGGGGATGTCAGATACTGCAGCACCACCTGAGCACTGAGGCTTCCACACAGAAGGGAGTTCAGGAATTCAATTCATACCCCAGCTGAGACTCCCACCAGGCAGGTGTGTACATCTGCAACTAACAGGCTGTAAGGCTTGGCCTCAATCACACTCTGCTATTAAATCAGCAGCAATATAAATAAGATTGAAATAGGACAGCAGGGAATTCTCCAGCCCAAATCTCATCTTGCAGTCAGACTTTGGTATCGACTATTCCACCTTTGGCTCTGCTCTGAGGGAATTCCTCAGTCATCCAACTCCACAACAGCCAAGTTATTTGATTTGTGGTTCACTGTGTGCCCAGGCCCCCACTCAGGCCATGCAGAGGGTTTCAGACAGAGGCTGTCCACATCTGAAGATAAACCTGATTAGCCAAATCCTCTCCTGTTCCATCAGCTTACCCAGAAGGATAGCAATGTTCATAGGTGAACAACACCATGGACTAATTACTTCTGCAAAACAATTAGTTTTAGGGAAAACTAGTATTTAACCCAGAGATTTTGCTCCAGACAGCTTCAAGCAGAGGCTGAGTGCAGAAACCTGCAGACAGGGACTCCAGTTCCTTCTGTGGGAGCACACAGCAACACAAGGGCAACCACCACACAGGTTCTGACTGAGGTGGCAGGTTCCTCAAGCTATGGCACACCCTTCCTGGGCATCTCTTTCCCTTCCAGGTTCCTCATGCTATGGCACATCTTTTCTGGGCATCTCCTCCCCATCCAGGTTACTGTAGCTCTAAGTTATGGCCCTCATTACATCTAAGAATAGGAGAAAACTAACCCAAATAGCCTTTGGTTTTGAAGGTGTTGCATCTTTTACAGGTAACACCAGGTTAGTTCCTGTTGCCTCTTGCGACACCAGCTTTAGAGACTTGGAAAAAATGTAGCCAACTCATTTTCCAGCTCACATTTTAATCTCATGTTCTAGGGGAAAATAGACACTAATAACTCTTCAGATAGGAATGCCTTAAGGACAAGAACTCACTGAACTACAGCATGGCTATTTTATTCAGCTCCCTTCCTTAGAAACTCCATCCCCTGGACTGCTGACTGCATATAGTTAATGAGTGTACATAGTTTGGACACTACCAAAGTTCTTGATTAAAGAAGTTTATTCCAATCAGTTGACATGATTTACATCGCTACTAAAGAGGCAGTAAAATGGCAAAGACTTGCAATTCACTGTTGGCTTTAATACTCTTCACCTTCATCTTCTCCATCCATCGAGTCTGTGCCCACTTCTTCATAATCTTTCTCAAGAGCAGCCAAATCTTCCCGAGCCTCCGAGAACTCCCCCTCCTCCATCCCTTCTCCAACATACCAGTGGACAAAGGCACGTTTGGCATACATCAGGTCAAACTTGTGGTCCAGGCGAGCCCAGGCCTCGGCAATGGCCGTGGTGTTGCTCAGCATGCAGACTGCCCGCTGGACTTTGGCCAGGTCTCCCCCAGGAACCACTGTGGGGGGCTGGTAATTGATGCCAACCTGCAGGAGATGCAGAAAAGACCATGAGTTTCTTTGTGGTGTTTTTGCAGTGACTACAATCAAAGCCAGACAACAGGAGTTGAACAAAGTGTGTCACTCACAAAACTGCTCTGTACAAGAACCTAAGTCTCCATTTCCTAAAACACAAACCAGAAACCTACAGACCAGCTCAATGAGCAAACACACTCCACTGACCCAGGATAGTGAATGAGAAAAACCACAATGGAACTGAGACTTGCCTTAAAACCAGTGGGACACCAGTCCACGAACTGGATGGTGCGCTTGGTTTTGATGGCAGCGATGGCAGCATTGACATCCTTGGGGACAACATCGCCACGGTACAACATGCAACAGGCCATGTACTTGCCGTGGCGGGGGTCACACTTCACCATCTGGTTGGAGGGCTCAAAGCAAGCGTTGGTGATCTCAGACACAGAGAGCTGCTCGTGATAGGCCTTCTCTGCCGAAATAATGGGGGAGTACGTCACCAGCGGGAAGTGGATGCGGGGGTAAGGCACCAGGTTAGTCTGAAACTCAGTAAGATCCACGTTTAAGGCACCATCGAACCTGAGGGAGGCAGTGATGGATGAGACTATCTGACCAATGAGGCGATTGAGATTGGTGTAGGTGGGGCGCTCAATGTCCAGGTTCCTACGGCAAATGTCATAAATGGCCTCATTGTCAACCATGAAGGCACAGTCGGAATGTTCCAGCGTGGTGTGGGTGGTCAGGATGGAGTTGTAGGGCTCCACCACAGCTGTCGAGACCTGCGGCGCAGGGTAGATGGCAAATTCCAGTTTGGATTTTTTCCCATAGTCAACTGAGAGGCGCTCCATCAGCAGAGAGGTGAAACCAGAGCCAGTGCCTCCCCCAAAGCTGTGGAAAATCAGGAAACCCTGCAAGCCGGTGCACTGATCCGACTGAAAGAGAAAATAAAGGTGCAGACATTAAGAATCCCAAATCAAGCTCAAGAACAACAACTGTAAATGCTGACACATACCAATTGTTCGAGCTTCAGAAATATTGGATTTGATTTATCTCCCAATAATCAAGGAGGTGTCCCATGGAAAGCACTGGAGGGTGACCTCTTCAAATTGCTACCTCAAAGCCCCCTTACTCCCAATTCTCAGGCAAGGCCACTAAATGACCAAGAAAAGCAGTAATATTCAAAGACCTACACCTCATCTCTCCCTTACGCTGCTTTGACATTCTCTACCTGCACTAAAGTGGAGCAATCCCCCATCCCAGAGCTTCTGTTCTAATCCTGTACAAGTGCCAAGCATGTCTCTGTTCAGGGGAATGAGCTGTCACAGTGCATTACAGAGCAGTCCAGTTCAGGCTTCTCAGATGACAAAACTAGACAGCCCTGTCCTCACAAAGAGGTGCCACTTGAAGCTCAGCTCAATTCCCAGGACTGACAGGGACCTCCAACAGTTTGTAAAAAGAAATTACAACCATGTTTTTCAGGTCAAAGTACAGCCTGCTGCAAGCTTATCTCTGCTTTAATTAGACACTGTGGCAGCCAAGTGCTGAGAATAATTCCAGTTGTGATCTGCAAAAGGTGAGCTTCTCAGTAAGACACATTTGGCACTCCACAGGAAAGCACCAGAGGTACAACCTGGGCTGTTTTGTGCAATGGGAATTCCTACCTTTGTGACACACCTTGGGTAATGTACATGCTTACCAGCCCCAAAAAGGCAACTCAAACCCTCATGTCTGCCACATGATCAAAGTACTGGGAAGCCTGAAACGCCCCAACTTACTGAGATTTATTCCTTTTCTACTGTTATTACCATAAAATGAATCCAGAAATCCTAACAGCAGGAAGCACAAACAGTAGTCTAAACCACAGAGGCAAACACTCCTATTAAACTTCTTTGAAAGAGCCACAGCCAGAGACCAATCCTTCTCCAGCAGGAACTATGGGAATCATAATTTTCAGTCCTGGCTTTCTGAAGTTGAACATGAAATTATACATGAAGTTTCAGGTGCCTCATCAGCATTTTAGACCACTTGAAAGCAGTATCTGACAGAAATAATCCAGCCATTCTCAGCTGGCTAAGAATAAAACCAGATGCAGACTAAGTCCACAGATTCTCTTACCACAAAAAAAATTAAAGCACAGCTTATAGGGCTATGCATTCGATAACCTAGTTTCCAAATCTTGTAGAACAGAATAAAAAAGATGTTTAGGAGGTTTCAGTAAAGAAGAGTCTTACCAGTTTCCTGATACGCTCTAGAACTAGATCAATGATCTCTTTCCCAACTGTGTAGTGACCTCGAGCATAGTTATTTGCAGCATCTTCTTTACCAGATATCAGTTGTTCAGGATGAAAGAGTTGTCTGTATGTCCCATTCCTAACTTCATCTGGGGAAAAACCAGATCATTATTATTACATAATATATAAACATTATTTAGAAGTTAGTTTTCTATGAATACCAGATTTTTCAAACTTCTGAAGGTGTCCAAAATAAGGTAACCAAACCCTTAAGAGATAAAAAGCAATCTGATAGTTACCTATCACTAGGTGACAATACTTTCTACAGCCTGAATGTTGAATAACTATGAAAAATTAAGTTACTCTTTCAGAAACAGTTCCATTTTACATCTGAGTTTAAAATTGACCTGTCAGAGCAATTTAAACTGGGCTGTAGCAGCAGAATCATTCTCCATTCTTGGAGAGTTCTGCAATTACCCAAACCCTGAGCCATAAGGTCCAGCACACAGAGCTGTGTTAAAGAAGCTGTGCAGATGCACACACAGCATCCCCCAGCAGTTACACACTTGGAGACTGATGCAGAGTTATGATCTCCACTAGTCCCAGAAATACGCACTTACATCTAGCAGGCTAAAGCTCTGTCCTAAAAGGTACAAAGACACTCAGCAGAGCTTTGTCTCTCAAGCCAATCTTGAGTTGTGTGCTAATGCAGTATTGCATCCTTTAATTAAAATCAGGTGGACAGCAGAGAGGTTTATGAACTACAGCTGACGCTGCCTGTTTGCCTGTATTCATTAATCTGAAAAAGAACGAGCAAGACAAAGGTAAGCAGAATTCAAGATGTAAAAATCCAGTCACTATTCAAACTAGTTTAGGGTGAGAGCTCCCACTGCAGTCTGCAATCCAATACTCTAAAGTATTTCTAGGACTGCATCAAAATAAAGACAATTTGAAGTTTACCATCCCAAATACCTATGTGTCTAAGACTTCCTGCATTACTACTCCAAATTATAAAGGACAAACATGAGCAATAAGGAAAAATATAGCACCTAAAGACAACTGATGTGCTTCATGTTTTTAAGTCTAGCTGGGGTAGACTCCTAAAGACACTTGTGCTGAATTCCCACGTGTTGCTGCCCTGTTTCATGGGGGAAAGTTCCATGGTATTTTAGCACCACATCCACAGAGCTGGTGCATCCTCCTGCCTTCTCCTGGAGCAGCACTGATCTGGAAGCACAGAAATCCCTTCTGCACACAGGTGACAGATGCAGAGCTGCTGCATGCACAAGAGATGGCTTTTCATAAACTCAGTGCAGAGGGACTTGCTGCATGAACAGGGAGCTCATGCTAGCCCTGCCCAGGAAACTGGAGCAGTGATTTTCACACTAGCCAAAGAGGAATAAAGAAGGGCAGCTATCCCCTAGAAAGGCGCACGATGTAACTTTGAGTATTACCAAGATTTAAGGCAACAGCCTCTTGTCCATCTCCCCACACAACACCTGCATCACTAACAAGCACTGAACACTCCCTACCTTTCATTTGTCCCAAGACTCACCAGCTCCCCTTCCCCTGGGGCCAGGTGAGAGCTTTGCCACCTGCTCTCCCTCACCTCATTTCTCAGCCATTCCTGGTTGCTCAGAGCCACCACCTGGCCAGCAGCAGAGGAGGCAACAGCCACAGGGCTCAAGAAAACACAAAGCCAGACCTGCAACAGCTCCTGGGAATATTAGTGTACAGCCAAGGGTGCTTGGGATCACTTAAAAATTATGAGCCTAGCACTCCCACCCTTGACCAGCCCCACAGTCTTCTGCTCCCCTCAGAGGTTCATTCTGCTGTGTCAGCCACAGAAAGAGGCCTGGAGTGTTACACTGAACAGAATCCACAGTTTGGGTACACAGGAGTAGCTTGAGCACATTCACACACATCCCCCAACTCTGATATGATGATAAACACAGCAACTCCACAAGCACAGGCAACACAGACCTCTGCTACTGAGAACCCCAAGTCACTATTGGAGGCAAGACAGCCAGAAACCAGCTCCAGCAGAATTACTTCCAGCACACACTGGTGAGAGCAAAACTAGGATTCATGACACAAGGAACGAGGGTCTTGTGAAACTGGGAGCTCATGTTGAGCTGGCAGTGCAGCTACTGCCCCAGGATGGGGGACTGCCAGTGGCTGGTGTGTGGGATCATATCTGAGCTGAATACAACTGATTTTCAGGAGTGGATTGTTATTCAAAGGTAAGGTAACAGGAAGCTGAAGTGCATACTCAGAAGACTCTGAATTTAGGCTAGTAATGGAGACTCATTTCTGCAATCACTACTAAAGGCACATACAGTAGAAGATTGCTTTGGGAAAGCCCCATGTACAATGAGAAATCTGCTTAGTGATACATATTGGACTTTTAAAGAGGTTCTACTGACTGCAGCACACATTATGCCATACTGTTGTAAGGGGTTGTAACTGCTCCTTACACAGCAAAAGCATGAGGCATGTTTACAGGACCTTTTCAACTCCACAGCCTGGCAGAAGGTAATACTGAAATTCTGCAGAGCTTGTGGTGCAAATTTGCATCTCAATGAACATAAAGCCAAGTCTTCTCCATCACTAGGAGGGTGTAGGCAAGCTCCATGCTGTAAAAATCTGCAGCCTCAAAGCACTTTTCAGGACTAGAGAAACAGATCCCTTAGTGAGAAAGACGTGCAAATGTTCTACAGCGGCTTGCACAGGTCACTTTTACCTATGACTGCAGGTTCAAGGTCCACAAACACGGCCCGAGGGACGTGCTTCCCTGCACCGGTCTCGCTGAAGAAGGTGTTGAAGGAGTCGTCCCCGCCGCCGATGGTCTTGTCGCTGGGCATCTGCCCGTCGGGCTGGATGCCGTGCTCCAGGCAGTAGAGCTCCCAGCAGGCATTGCCGATCTGCACGCCCGCCTGGCCCACGTGGATGGAGATGCACTCGCGCTGCGGGACAGAAACGGATCACTCAGCACAAACAGCACTGCCCTTGTTTAGCAAACTTTCCGCACGCCCAGCCCCAACTCCCAGCCTGCAAAGCCATTAAAACATTGGCCTTATTGTCTTCGTCTTGGGGGTATTTGGCACAAAACCCAAGAGAACACAAAAGCCCCTTTCAGTCATCAACAGCTCCACCCAGGAAGACCCTTTTGGACATTATCACTTTTACAAGCTCATTCCTCCTTGTTCTTCAATCAGATAGGAAGAGTCCGATCAACTCTTCCAAATCCTTCAGCCAACTCCTCTCTTCATACCAAACACTGAATATTGAAGAAAGATGATGGTTGCACCTGCCACTGGCCTAAGTGTCCTAAACAGCATCATCCAGTCTCCAGCCCCAAGAGTAAAGCCACCAGAGGCAGCAAAACCCTCCCCAAGATCCAGAGTCACTTAATTTAGTGTACATAAAATCAGAAAAATATTCTCCTGCTCCCTTTAGGAAACTTTGCCATTCTGTAGGAAAGTCTTTGCATCTCTCCACCTACACAGACCATTAGGCCTCACACAAAGTACTCAACTCTGTAACACCAGACAAAACCACCTCATGGAACTATGTAGGAAATAGTTCATGGCAGCAAAAGGATCTATTCCTACCCATTTAAGGATTCCCAGGTTCCCTTTGATGTCCAGAGCATAATCCCAGCTTCTTTAATATTCCAGCACAGAGCTTTGAATGGTAAAAGCCAAAGCACTGTGGAAACATCTTCAAACTCCTAGTCCATCTGTGGCATTTTATATTTAAGGTCTCTTTTAGAGCAACAATTGAATATGTTCTAGAAGAGCCTGCATACAGGGCAGTTCAATGTGACTTAAACCCAAAACTATGTTTAGACCCTACAACCAGGCAAGGGAATTTTGTCCTCTGGAATTCCAGAATAAACAGGAGTACAAGTACAGGCCAGGCAGGGAATGGACTGAGAGCAGCCCTGAGGGGGTGGAACAAGATGGGCTTTAAACCATTTTGTGCTTCTGTGACCTAGAACTGCCTAGTCCACATCCATAGTTAATGCAGAAAAGAAGCACAGTCCTTTTAAATTCATTGGGAACCCCACAAAATTGAAATCTGTCTTTGCAAAACAAACAAACAAAAAAATCACCTGTTCCCAACCACAGCACTGTACAGCTAAATTGCTGTTTTTAAGCTCCCATCCATCCAAGATGTAAATTGAGATACCCAGTCCACATCCTTCCTGCAACCAGCCTTACTCAGAGCTGCTGCCACACAACTCCCTGGGCTTGTGAGGTGCTGTGATGGCAGAGGACACACAGCCCACCCACCCAGTGTAAAACAGGGGACAGGAACACCAGCTGCAGAGCCACAGAGAGGCCACACCATGGCAATGAAGGAGGACTCGCCCTTCAGGAGAGCAGGACAGCCTGAAACTCTACCACAGGGAGCAGAGAACAAAGACCATCTCACTTGACTGAGGTCCTACCAGTGACCTAAGCCTTGCTGGGGCAGGTCACTGAAAGGGGGTGTGTAAGGACTACACTACACCACACAGATGGTGGAGATGGTGAAGGGTGTAAACAAGGGTATATGAAGCAGCTCAGGTCACTTGGCTTGTTTAGCCTGGAGGAGAGGCTTGATCATGGTCTACACACCTTCCTCCTAAGAAGAAGTAAATGGTTCTCTGTGACAAGTGACAGGATCAGAGGGAATGGCTGGAGCTGTCAGGGCAGGGTTAGGCTGGATATTGGGAAAAGGCTCTTTCCCCAGAGGGTGGTGGGCACTGAACAGGCTTCCCAGGGCAGTGGGCACAGTCCCAAGGCTGCCAGAGCTCAAGGAGCTTTGACAACACCCTCAGGGACTTGAGTGGGATTATTGGGGTGTCTGTGCAGGGCCAGGAGTTGGACTCAATGGCCCTTGTGGGTCCCTTCCAACTCAGGAGATTCCACAATTCCATGACTTGCATGATCAAGCAAGGTGAATGCATGTCAGACTACACATGAGCTTCCCAGCGTCACATGCATGAGCACTACATTAAGTCTACACAAAGCAACAGCAACAACTCACGTTCCAAAAAAAACACGTCTGAAACTAAACCTGGTACCACAACCACAGACCAGGTGCTACAGATGGCATGTTAAACCACGGCATGTTTACTTTGACAAGGTACAAAGTTCAGCACATGGGGCAGTGACTCCCTGCACCAGTACAAACAGCAGTAACTGAGAAGCAGCCCTGCTGCAAATACCCTGGAGGTCACCATAAAAAATGTCCTGAATGTCCCACAGGGCATTCTTATCCTAAGAAAGGCAAACCACGTGCTAGGCTACAGAAGGAGCCAGTGCAGGAGAAGCCTTCCCTCTGCTCTGCAGGTGGGCCCAGGTTGGATGCTCAGAGGCTGCTGTGAGGTTCAGGTTCACATCAAGAAAAGCCTCCCCAACAAAGCAGTGCAGCACTGGAACAGGTCACCAGAGAGGGAGAAAGGGATCTCCATCCTTGGAGGTTTTCAAAACTTGGCTAGACAAGGTCAGCCACAAAGCCTGGCCTGGTGCTACTCCTAGTCCTGCTTTAAGAGTTCCTTCAATTGCTTCCCTGTAACTCTACCAAGGACTTTAAGTAGTATGTGGCTATTTAATAAAACACAAATCTCTGTCAGACACTAAAAGACCCTCTGCCCATTTTGCTCTGCATGGTCCTTTCACAGCACCGAGAAAAGTAAAAAACTGAGCCTTGAAGGTACCATCTCCAAGTTGCAATGACAGGCAAGAAAGTTGTCACACTCATTGCAGCTCAGGGCCTTCACACATCACTGAGGGGAGCTTCATAATTAATATGGTTTAAATGTGTGCCATGGTGGTGGTAAGTGCTGTATTCAAGCCATGACACAGAATGCTGCTATTTACTGAAGTAACACTAAACACTCTCCCCACACTTATATCCACTATTTGCAAGCACAGAAACAGGTTCAGTAAAAACTCAGGCAGAATTTCTCCAGCCCAGTCCCTGCCCCTCTGTCTCCTTTCCCTTCGGGATGTGCTCCAGCTGAAGGGCACTGGGCTGTCCCCTGTCACTGCTGGGTTAAATCCCCCACCTCCCTGCTCAGGCTGCAGCTCTTCAGGTCCAGTTTCACCTGTGTGAGGTGGATGGAAAGCCAAGTTGTGCCAGCTCAGACCAAGCTCAACAGCACATGCCACAGAAGAACGCAGTTTCCCTGGGATGGGACTCAGGGAACCTGCATCCTCTGCAGAGACCAGGGGCCGTACTCACACTCCTGATCCGACTTTGTGTTAAAAACGTGACCAGAAGCAGCTTCCCAGGGAAGCGCCAGAACAAGGACATCAACACGCCCCATCAGCACTGTGACTTGTAACCACTGCCAGTTCAATAAACACTTCCCACGCATTCACGAGCCTACAGGAGCAGCCTTGGCCATGCAACCTTCTGACAATCTCTTTTCAGGGAGATGCAGGAGGAGGCCAACAGCCCCAGGGGGTTGGAGTGTCTGTGCAGGGCCAGGAGCTGGACTCGATGACCCTTGTGGGTCCCTCCCAGCCCGGGCTGTGCTGCCCAGCTCAGCACCTGAACCTTGTCCCGCCGGACATCCCAGCCCCGCTCACACCTTCCACATTCCCCTCTTCAACATGACTCACCGCTTACCAGCTCATCATCCCTCCCTGCCCCCTCGCCAGTTCTCACGAAGCCCTTCAGGACCTCCCCACACCACCCCACTCCCCACCCCTCCCACGGCCCCGAGGCGCTGCCACGGGCTCTCCCCCTCCGCGGTCCCTCGGGGGGCTCCCCACATTCACACCCAGCAGATTCAAGCCCCACAGGCCACCCCAGGGACGCGCGGCCCGGAGGGGATGGCGGTGCCCCCTGAGGGTCCCTCAGGCCGCCATTTTGGGACCACACGGCGGGAGCCGCACGGGAACGACATTTTGGGGTGAGATGCGGCTCAGGGCCCGCCGGTACCTGCGGGAACCCACCACAGGCTGGCCCCTCTCCCCTTCCCCTCCCCTCCTGTGGCCCCAGCGCCGCGCTCACCATGGCTCGGGAGCGCCGGGACAGACGCGCAACGTGTCTGGGCAGCACCGCGACAGGGCCAACGCCGCCCGGGCTTCCCTTATATATAGCGAGGGCGGGGCCACCGGCACCCCGCGCCGCGCTCATTGGCTCAGAGTGCTGCTCGGCGGCGCGTCATTGGGTAGTGGGGATGTCTGTCACG
>JAWWEW010000073.1:944535-958318 GCA_035583185.1 Anabacerthia variegaticeps
CTAGTATGGGGTGGGATCGCTATCCCAGTTTGGGATAACTGTCCCAGTTTGGGATGGGATCGCTGTCCCAGTATGGGGTGAGTGTCCTAGGATGTGATGGGATGGGTGTCCTAGTATGGGGTGGGATCGCTATCCCAGTTTGGGATAACTGTCCCAGTTTGGGATGGGATCGCTGTCCCAGTATGGGATGGGATGGCTGCCCCAGACTGGAATCACTGTCACTGGGATGGGATGGCTGTCATTGCACTGGGGTGGCTGTCACTGGGATGGCTGTCACTAGGATGGCTGTCACTAGGATGGCTGTCACTGCACTGGGATGGCTGTCACTGCACTGGGGTGACTGTCCTGGGCATGGACACCCCGGAGGTGCCTCCAGACTCCCTGAGAGCCCCAGCCCTGCCTGGTGGGCCCCCAGAGGCCCCTGGTCCTGCAGGCAGGCTCTGGGTGCTGCCTCTGGGGCTGAAAGAGGGGGCTGTGGGCAAAGCCCTCTCCGAGGGGGCTGGAGGCATCTCCACAGCAGGGCCTGTGCCAAGCCCCACTGGGATCAAGAGTCACACAGTGGAAAAGACTCAGAGCCAAAGGGCCAGATGTGGGAAACCACTGAGATCCTACTGAAATCACCCCTGGTGTTTGAAAGCCCCCCTTTAATCTGGGGTTTAGGTGGGAAATGTGAAGCCTCTGTGGAATGGTTATGTTGACAGCAATGTGACTGAGATTGCCAGGCTCCCTCCCCACTGCTGTTATCAACCCCACTGGGATCATTTCAGCCCAGGGTGTGGAGTGAAACCTGTGTGGGTGCACCCCGAAAGAAAAGCAGGGCAAAAAGCACTCTGGAAAACAAGGATCAGAGGATCAAGAAGGACAGAAGGGGAGGAAGGGGGGAAAAAACACAAATAATATTGACACATTGTTTTTCCAAAGAATTATGCCAAGTGTAATGAGTGACAAAAATGGGTGGGATATGAGAGCACTGACTGTATTTAGGGAATTTGGCTGTCCCCACACCAGAGGGTGGCTGGGATTGATCACACACACTTGTATCTGTACCAAGGAACACACAGGCTCCAGTTCCTCCTGTGAGTGTGAAACTACTGTGCTCTTGCCCCATGAGCTGGGTGATGGACATGAGGGGAGAGCAAATAGCTGTGCAATTGTTTTCTTAAAGATAAGTCTTCTCTTTAATGTAACCTAATTCCCCACAAGCCCAAACTCTTTGCTTGGTGCTCTCAAGCTGGGATATATTTGAAGGATCCAATCCATATTAAACTTCTAGCAACCCCCAGCCCCCACCCAGCTAACCTCTCCCTGTGCTCCAGTCAGCTCTGAGACCTGAAAGAACTTCTCTTTCTGGTTTTTTCTCTCATTTGTTTCATACTAATTGCTTGGCCTGACTTCACTGGAGCATGACCTTGGCTGCAAAGGACCTTTAACTATGACCATGAGCTTTGGTAAAGAAGACCAGAATGGTCCTGGTTGTCTGAAACAGGCAGGATTGAAATCATAGAACCATGGGATGGTTTGGGTTGGAAGGGACCTTAAAACTCCTCTCATTCCAACACATTCCACCAGCCCAGGTTGCTCCAAGCCCCATCCAACCTGGCTTTGGACACTTCCAGGGATCCAGGGGCAGCCACAGCTTCTCTGGGCACCCTGTGCCAGGGCCTGCCCACCCTCCCAGGGAAGGATTTCTTCATTACATCTAATCTAAACCTCTCCTTTTTTAGTTCAAAACCAGCTCCCCTTGCCCTGTCAGTGCCTGCCCCTGTAAAACCCCTGCAGCTGTAGAAGTTTTGCCAAGGCTGGAGGGATTGCACCCACAGTGATCATGAACCACCATAGCAAGTATTAAAGAGAGATGAAAGAGGAAAATAGTTACCATATTTTAGTTTCTTTTGTTCCTCGTTATTTGAGAAAAAAAGGGCAGTTAAATGCTTTTTTCCCCCCTCCTTTTATCATCTGTTGTGCTTTTCTCAGCTGGAAGCAAAATATCAGCACCACATGAGTGATGGGACCTTCACAAACACATCTTTGGGAATCCCTTTCTTGTAGGTTAAAAGGGGAAATAGGCCAGACTGGGTTTAATTCTTCCACATGTTGCTATTGTATTACAAATATTTCTGTGTTCTCCTTTTTTATTTTCTCAAAGCCTCCCATTTTAGGCACCAGGTGGACCTGTATGAATTTCATGTGTTCCTTCAAACCAATACATTTGGTTCTGTTACTCCAAATCACTAAGAAAATCTTCAAGCTGTGAGCAAAATTTAACCTAAACTCTGTAATGCATGGAAAATAACTGCCCACATTGATTTATTTTTTTTTAAAAAACATTATTTTTAAACTAGTTATAGGACTTTGAAAGATTTGATTTATGCTTTTCAAGTGCTCTGAGCTGAAATGACTCTCACACTGTTCCAGGCTGTCCTTTCAGTTCTCCAGTGCAGTTTAGCAGTGGGACAGAGCCTGGACTGCCAGGGGTGCAGACTCACTGGGGGATTTTATGGTGCTTTAGGAATGTTACAGCACCCTGGCACGACATGGCCAAGGTCAGACCCCTTGCTCAAGCAGAGCATGCAGATGGTATCACTCTGTGAGTGCAGTGAGCATTCCTTTCCACTGAGCTGACAAACAAAACCAGAGATTAGGCTGTGCCCTGGTGCAGCTCCAGCTGAGGTTTTCACATGCTCACGACCTGCTCTCATTTATCTTAACAGCCACTGGGAGGTGGATTTTTGACCTGTCCCTCAGCTCTGAAATCAGCATTATCCTGCTCATCTGGATTTACTGGGGCTGCTCCAGCTGCACCGAGTACTGGGGAGACTTTGGTGAGAGAATCAGGTTTTGATGCTGCTTTGTTGAATTTCACAGAGGCTCTGGGGCAGCTGCAGCCTGTCCTGGCGTGTCTCATGTGGCATCACAGCCTCAGGCTGTGTCAGGGAGGGTCAGGTTGGACATCAGGAGTATCTTCAGTGAAAGGGCTGTCTGACACTGGAAAGGGCTGCCCAGGCAGGTTTGGAGTCCCAACCCTGGAGGTGTCCAAGGAATGACTGGATGTGGCACTCTGGGCTGGGGGACAAGGTGGGGATCAGGCACAGGGTGGACTTGATGCCCTTGGAGATCTTTCCCAACCTTAATGACTCTGTGATCCTGTGAAAGGGACATGAAGGCAGCAGGACCCCAGAGGTGGCCCTTGGAGCTGAGGGTGCCTCAGTTCCCCTCAGTGTCCCCCCAGAGCTGCTGCACTGACAGGGGGTCCCCCAATCCTACAGAAGCTGCTGTTGTTGCACACCCAGAAAAACATTTCTTGGGGCCTGAAATGCATTTGATTTCGTCTGACTAAACAGTAACACCGAGCCTAAGGGGACATCATGGATTAATCACACACACTCTCTTCTCCAGCTGGAGATGAGGGCTGTGTGCAGCCTGAGAAGGGTTTATGTTTCCCCAGGATTTCTCTGTGCCTGCTCCTGTTGTGGTGGCCCCAGAGCAGAGTTTGGCTGCAGCCCATGTGCTCAGTGAACATGATCCCTTCAGAGGAGGCTGGGTGTGCTGTGCATGTGGGATACAGTCCCTGTGGGTCTGGGGCTTCTCCAGGGCTTGGGATGAAACTCCTTTGAATGTGCAACTCTGCAGCTCTTGCTTTCTGTCCTCTCCCAGAAGCACTGGACAAGCAAAGGGTGCACATTCACTGCTATCAGTGATCCCTAAAAATGTGACAGCCTCAACCCCATGTGTGTCAGCTGTAAGTACTGGGTTTGGGGATGATTTCCCTGCACATTTCCCAGCCCTCTGACAAGGGCAGGGTGCTGCCTGGGTGTCAGTGGGTGCTGACAGGCACTGGCCCCTCTCCATCCCCACTCCCAGGACACTCACCCAGAGGGGGGGATTGCTGAGGCTATGTGTGCAGTGACAGTGAAGGTGACAATGCTTCACCAAGACTTCACTATTTCAGTCCCCAGTTCATGTCCCTCTCCCTGAGTGCAAATCCATTGCATTTCACAACCCCATCCTCATGCTGTGTACTCACCTTGGCTTTACATCTGGCTCCTTCCAGATGTGCCACGGGGGAGAGACACTCCCTCCCAAATGCCTCCTTTATGGAGCCAGAAACCTCAGCCCAGATGCCTGTCTGGACAATTCCTGCACAGGAGCAGGGCAGATGAGGGTGGGGACTGGCAGGGAGTTTTCCTGCTCTGCTTTAAGCCATACCCCAGGACCACCAGCCTTACACCAGCCCATTCCAGCCTTACACCAGCCCATTCCAGCCTTGCTGCTCAGTGACAGGTTTTATTCTGTGGCTCTGAATGACTCTGTCTTTACTAGAAGTGATTTTATTACTTTCTGTTCTAGATGCAGGACAGAGCTGCTCCTGGGCATGGCTGGGGGCTGCTCTCACAGCAGCTGACAGCAGGAAGGAGCACAGTGCAGCAGCCAGGCCCTTAGCATGGATTTCACTTTCCCACTGAACTGGATAAGCCAGGTGAGCAGGGACAGATCACTCCTCACCTCTGTGCCAGCTGCAGCCTTTATGGCCATCTGCTCATCACTCCCTGGGCCATTTGCCATCTGAAGTCTTCATTAGCTCAGACACCAGTGTCACCCCAGGTGCTCTGTGCTCTGCTTCCATTCTTCCCTCACTGCTTCTCCCAAAAGGAGCACCCAGCTTTCCTCTTGGTCAGGTCAGATGGAACAGCACGGGTAACACCCATGGCTGGGGCCGGGGCCAGGGCAGAGTGACAGAGGGAGGGGTGGTGTGACACAGTTAATTATTCACCAACACAGCCCCTTCCCTCCCTTCCTGGCACAGGGGGATGGCATTGATTTGGCAGCTCAGGGCTCTCCTGAGGGTGAGGTGGGGATGTGCCTCCCAAAGAGGGGTTGATGCCCTGAGCTCTGCACAACACAGGGCTGTGACAAAGGACTACCCAGGGACTCCTCTCAGGGGTGCTGGGCTCAGTGTGGGCACCGTGGTGCTGCCCTGGCTCCCCCTGAGCACTGGTGATGGCTCAGGGCTGCTTTGGTGCCATGGGAAGGGGTGAGAGGTTGGGTTCAGGTATCTCTGCTTTAATCCTGCTGTGGCTGTGCACATGAGGAGGCTGCTGAGGACATCACACATTGCACAGGAAGATGGCTCAGCCACCCGAGCTCCCTCATGGGGGCCCATGGGAAATGCCTTGGGAAGTGTGGAAGAAGGGCCTGTGTAAGAGCACCACTACCCTGGGATATTCTTCCTCACCTTCAGTGATTCCTGTCCTAGAGGATTCCTGGACTGTTAGCCTGTATTTTCTCATCCCAGACCATGATCAGGCTACGGGTTTTGCTCATCTGTTTGCTCCTGCCCCATTCCCCACCAGTGGTTCAGTGCCTCACCAGCAGCTGGGAGGGTAACCCAGAGCCTCCTCCTGGGTCTGGGGTCCTGTACTTTTACAGGAACAGGTGGGTTTCAGTGCTCAAAAGGAATGACTTTCAAATTCTCTTGACAGGGACCATGTATTTTGGTTTTGGTTTAATCTTCCTTTGCAACACTTGGGGTCACTGGATGTGGTGCAGCCCTTCTCGAGCTGGCCCAGGGCTGCTGGCTGGGACTTTTACAGGGTCTGCTCTTGCACAGCCCTGACCTTTGGCTGTTGCAAAATGCACTGTCAGCTGTGCAGAGGCTGGGGAGGGACAAGGCTCCTGACATCAGGTAAAGCAGCACCTTTGTTAGCCTTTTGAAGACATGGAAGGCGAGGAGAAACAGGGGGTTTGTTCTTTTTTTGTCTCTCTGTAGCCTGGGAGGGGAATGGCAGGTAAGGAACACTGTTCTATAAAGCTGAACTAGCAAGAATGAGGAAAAGCAGTACTTCCCTGTGCTGTGCACTGGGATTTTTACTGGTTTAGTCCTGATTGTGGTCACATTCTGCCCAGACAGGCTCATCTGGCTGTCACAGGCTGTGCTGTCACTAGTCCCCAGCTGCAGGAGCAGCCAGCACTGTGTCCTGCCCTGCCTCAATGTATTGACATGAACTGAACATATCATGGGAACAGCAGAAGACCCCAGAGTGGAACTGGGTTCACTGGGCTGGGTTAAAATCAGAAACCAGTGCAGCTCTCCCTGTAGCCCCTGTCCCTGCCCCGTGCCCAGGGCACAGAGGGTCACCCTGGAGTGAAAGGGGGTGCTCAGCCCATTTCTATTCCCTGGGCAGGCTGAAGATCCACCAGCCCTGATGGGCAAGGGAAGCAAACCCTGCTCTGCCTGGGGGTGGTGGGGAGAGGGTAGTGCAGGTGCCCTGGACACAGAGAGGGGTGGGGACAGCCCAGGGCACATTGCTGGGCTCGGATGGCAGAGTGAGCTTGTTCATCCCCCCACAGACCTGCACATTTCTCCTAGTTTTGGCCAGGATGGGGTGATTTTTTTTGGCATTCTGGAGGGCAGAGCCTGGACCAATGTGGGCATTGCCAAGGTGGTTGTTCTGCACCACCCACAGCATCAGCAGCAGGGCCAGGGAAGGGACCCTCCCTCAGGTGGGAGAAGGGCTGGTGTGGTGGGGAAGAGCAGCTCAGACTTTATTTATTGTCATGGTTTTCTGTGTAAACCCTTTCTGTGTCTTATACCTTTTATTATTAATATTGTGGCTGTTACTGTTCCTTTTCATATCTCACTGCTGCTTCTAGTAAATTATTCTTATCTCAACCTGTGATTTTCAGCTTTTGTGCCTCCAATTCTCAACCCCATCCCCGGAGAGGAGAGGGAAGAAGAAGGAAAGGTGGAGGATTGAGTGGGGTCTGGTTTGGGAGGGTCTCAGTGGGGGCACTGAATTGGGGAGGACCATTCCTAAGCCACAACAGCCTTGTCCCTCATCACACAGACACACATTTGATCTCAGGTGCTGCACGAAGCAAACAGAGCAACAATTTGGGCAGAATATTCCCAGGTGGAAATGCTTCATCCACTGATCTCAGGCCAAACCTCCCTGGATTCTCCATGAGGCTTTTGGAAGGTTTGCTGGGTGCCAAGAAATATCTTTCATTTAGAGCTGAAAACAATCCAGCTAGACAGGGCTGAATTAATTCCTCATCTAAAAACTCCCTGATCCAGATGGGCTGGGAATTCTTAAATCTGAGAATGATGAGTGCAGGAGACATACCCAGGGTAGTTTGTACAAGGAAAGGCATCACTGCCCTCAGAACACTGAATGTGTGCAATGGGTGTATCTCAAATGACATGATTAAATCCTGTTTATACCTGGTCCTTCCCCCGCAGGGAGTGTCCCATTAAGCAGCAGGATGTGCCTGAGTTGCCAGAGTGGAACCCCAAAGGGCTGGGCTCTCTTTCTGCTTTGTGAGGTTCCCTCTGTGCCAGTCAGAGCACTTGCAGCAGTGTCTGTACCCAGATCAGCATTCCATGGGCAAGTTTAATATCAGCATTCTCGACCTTGATTGCTTGCCTTTGTAACCTCACTGTGCTTCTTGGATGTAATCCTTAAATAAGAGCTTGGTTTAATGGCCTTAAATACACCCTCTGCTTTTGAATCTGACATTATTTGTTCACCCAACTGTTTTAATCCTGCTCCTGCAAGCATGGACTTGACTACCTGCCCTAATTCTTTTGCCCTCTGCAAGCCCACATTGCAGGGGCTGCTCCCATCCCTGCTGCCTTTAAATGCTCCTTCAGCCCAGGCTCTCACAGTGCTGCTCCCTGCCCTCCCCTGCTGTGCCAAACCTCCCCCTGATGGTTGTCAAATCTGAAACAGCTTCTCCATCAAGTGGACTTGTTTTTAATTCACAATTCGAAGGCCTCCTGAATCCCTCCCCTATTGGGGTGCTGTGTCTGTGCTGGATGGTGCCCCTGTCTCAAATAATGCCAGACTTTGGTACCCTCTAATGGTTAAACTCAAAATGTTGTGTTCTCCATCACTAGCTCTTGGTTTAGATACTGAAAACACACCTTGTCTGCCCTGCTACAGTAATTGGCCTCTTTTTTAGGGCCACAAACACACTTTGGTGGCTGGAGTGCCTCTGCTCTGGAGCCAGGCTGGGACAGCTGGGGATGTTCAGTCTGGAGAAGGCTCTGGGAGACCTGAGAGCCCTTCTAGTGCCTAAGGGGGCTCCAGCAGAGCTGCAGAGGGACTTTCTCCTTGGCAGTTGGGTTCTGTTTGCTGAGTCCTGGCATTTTTGGCTTCCTGCCCTTTTTTGGTGCCAGCGCCTTGGACCTGGCATGTCCTGGCAGGGAGAACTGAGTCCTCCAGGGGACACAGGGCACTCCCTTCCCAGGAAAGCACAAGGCAACAAGTTCTTGAAGCCACATTCTCATGTTCCACTGCCAGATATTCCAAATGAACCAGCCATTCTGCAATGAGCTGTGGTCTGGATGTTTGCCATGGAAAGAGCCTGCTGCTCACAGCATTCCAGGCAGTGTGCAGAGCCAGCTGCCCCAGGAGGGGAAGGATACCTGTGCTGACATGGCTTTGCTCATTTTCCCTTGCTCTTCAGGGCATTTCTTCCAGCTAGGTTGGAACAGAGGGGCAGAGGGGACTCTGGCAGCAGCAGACAGGAGTGCTCTGATTCTCTACTCACTGCAGCAACTGCCTCCCTTCCTTTTGGGAATTCAGAGCCTACTGGAAGATAAGGAACATGAAAGGGGGAGCAGAAGCTCAGCTGAGCATACACACAGTCCCTGCTGCTTCCCCAGCAAGGGGACATGAGGAATGGGGATGAACTCTCCCAGTGCAACCTCTTGCCCCAGGGACATGCCATCCCATCAGCCCACAAACTGCCCTGAAAGACTCTTGAAGGACAGATCCTGCCTGCAGCTCTGCCCTGTCCTGCCAGACACACCCGGGGCTCCTTGAAACACAGGGCTCTGGCTCTGTGCTCTGGGCACCACATGCCCCATGCCATGCCCAGCTGCATTTCGGGGCTCCCACCCTGCCCTCCAGCCCAGCCCACGGCTGATAAAACCGTGCCAGGGAGGGAGGGGCAGCTGTGCCTTTCTGCAGGCAGAAGCTGTGTCTGAATAGTTCATGTCCTAACCAAAACCAAAGGTGAAGCCCCCAGGAAATGTCCCTGTGATGCTCAAGGGACAGACTTGCAGGACTGCAAAAGCTGAATTGCAGCAACCACTTGGTTTGACTGTGCAAGAAAGAGAGGTGCAAGAAACACTCTTTTCCAGAGCTGCTTCCCCCTCTCAGTTACATCAGCAACCCAGGAAGGTGATCCCTCTTCCTCAGGGATTGCATGGAAGGAGCAAAGCCCTTGGTTTTTGCTCACTCCAAAGCCCACTCCTGCCAAACTTGGCTTTTCTCCCTTATCCAGGGGAACTCTCACCTGGTTTGCAGGGCTGTCATCTCCCCCTTCCCCAGCACCAAGGGGCCCCACTGTGCTCCTACCAGAGCTGCACTGTCCAGCCCTGGCTGCCTCACAACTCAGCACACCACTATTTATGCTGAAATGCACAAAAGTGTTGGTTGAAAGTAGAACAGAACTGGCTTTTATCAAAGCCCTCACGTTCTCCCTGCACTTTCATGGCAAGTTCCACTCATCTGCTGTGGTTTCCTTCCGTGTCCCCAAGCAGCTACAGAATACTCAGTGGTTTTTGGCAAAATGCTCGGTGGTTTAGTGTTTCTTTGATTCTGGAGTCTGGCCTGTGCTAAGCTGCCTCTGCAGGAGGCAGGGAAGCTTTCCCTGCACCACTTTTCCAAGGACCCCGAAGCCATTTCCTCTCTATTGTTTCCTTTCCTCCTACTTTTGTTCCTGTCAGACATGTAAAATGACCTTCAGGGAAATTCATACCACGTTTCAGAGCCCCCTGCTCCCCCAAACACCCCCCCTCAGCACTGCCAGAGGGGGCTGTCCCTGCTCACAGGGGTTTAGGGACAAGCAGCAAGGTGAGCTGGGCAGGACAGGGGACACCACACCCACCTCTCCTGGCCCAGCTGGCCCTGCTTTCATCACCCCACAGCTCTTCTCTGAACTCTGCTGAGCCCTCCCCTGTGTCCCTGCAGTTCCACAGGCACTCTCAGTGCAGGTGTTGCAATGATGACACTTCAATCCCTCCTGGCTGCCCCTGTGAGGACCATGGAACACAGCAGGGAGCCAAACAGCAAAGTCCTCCAAGCTACTGCCTCAAAGTCCACACTGTCATCACTGCTCTGCCAGAGATTCCCTCGGCAAGAGGGGAGGAATCATGGGGAGAACTCAGCTGTTGGGAGGCCCGGGCACCAAGGCCTTGAATTCCAATCCCTGCTCCAAGCACCTCTCACCTGGCTCAGTGGAATGCACTTTATTTAGGGAAGGAAGAGTGTCATTGTGACAAGGCATGACTTGGGGCAGCTCCCCAGGACAGCTCGGTTGATCTCACAGCCTCTGGCTGCTGAAAGGAGCAAGACCCTTGTCCTACTGTTGCCTCTGGATTATCTCAGAGGCTGCAGAGCTCAAACTTCCACGTTTCAACCCAGCAGCCCAAGAAATTGGACATGCAAAGGGTTCAGCAGTTGCTCGAGGGAGAGGTTTGGGTGGGAATGGGAGCAGAGAGGTGAAGCTACACGAGGTGCCAGTGTCAGCCAAGCCCAGCTCTGGGGCTGTGAACCCATCTCAATCCCAGAGCCAGAGCAGAGCAAGGTCTGCTTTTAACCATCCTAAAGATGTTTATGGTATATAAACACCAGACCCACACAAACAGGCATGCCTTAAATCCGCACTGGGAAGCAATTAGACAAAATTGTTATCATTTGTCCACCCCCAAGGGGCTCAGCTTCATTACTATTCCCTGTCTTGGCACTGCTACAGCTCAACACAGAACAGCCTTAGGGGTCGTCTATGCAGCCATTAAAAGGAAGAATTCATTTTCAAATTAATGTAAAGTGACTTGCACATGGAAATAAGGGTTTCTGCTCTGTCTTGGTGTTGATAGAGACAGATGGGCTGCAAGAGATGAGCCTTCCCAGGTCTTATGTAAGTGCTTCCTGTGCTTAGGAGTTACTGCAGGCAAGTGGAAAAGAGTTTTTTCAACATGCTGGATAAAAAGCAGTGAAAACATCACGTTTATTTGTGAGTTTATCTGAATTTTTATTAGCTGACATTGACAGCGAGCCGGGTGGTGTGTCCAGTGCAGGAGCAGCAGCTCTTCCCCCAGGCCATGTCTGCTGACAGAGGACATTCCTCCCCCCGAGCTCCATTAGCAGCTCCATTAACAGCACAGGGCTCAAATTCCACGCAGTGATGTTGCCTTTTCCCCAGTCCTCCCCCAGCCCCCCCAAATTCTCAGCCACCTGTGGGGAGATGAACTAGCCCAGGGGATGCTCCTGAGCAGCACCAAACTAAGAGCTGTACTGCACTGCTGCCCCTTCCCCTGCCCCAGGTCCCTGCCTGTGCCACCTGCACTTCAGGGCTGTCTCTTGTGGCTTCTCCAAGCTGCAGGAACCCAAGGCCCTACCTGAGGCTGGAAAACCCCAACATCTCATGGTACAAAAGGCTCCTCCCAAGAATTACCATCAGACTGTTCATTTCTTAGCATTTCCACAGTCAGTGTGATCCTGTGGTACTTTAAGAGCCAGCAGGAAGCACACCAGGATTCCATGGAGGATTCACCTCCCCCCTCCCACCAAAGGGCAGCAGGAGCTCCCAGCACTCCCCATCACTGAGCAGTGTTTCACTGAGGTGGATCTGATGGGAAGGCCTTTGATCTGAGGTCTCCCATCCCTCCAGAAGTTTTCTGCTGACTGGGAAAGCTGCCACCACTCCCCAGCTCCGTCCCAGTGCCACCCACTACTCCCCAGTACCAACAATCCACATGTACCATTTTTTGGAGGTCATTTACTCAGTGTTAGTTGAGCTGATTTCCACAACCTGTTCTGCACAGTGGTGCCTTCAAAATGAAGCTTGTGCAGCACATGATATATTTAAGTAACATAGACTATAATTGGGGCATTACAGGTCAAAACACGTTCCCTAACAGACAATCCAAGTGAAAGTGTGAAATTAGTGACATAATCCCACCATTTTGCTGTGCCTGTGCAGAACCCAAGTGAGGCTCTCCTGCCTTTTAAGGTCCATCTCCCTGATGAACCTGTTCAGTCACTGGGCTCAGGGCTGAGACAGGAGGGGCAGGAGGGAAGAGGCAGTTTTCATGTCAAATGTGCATCTGACACATTTAACAAGGGCACAGCACAGGATTCCCCTCCTGCTCCAGCAAGAGCCTCAGCCCCCAGACTACAGTCCTGCCCCTCTCCCTCCCCTGCTAAATCCTGCCTGCCCACAGCAGAGGTTCCTCATGGAGCAGCCCCAGCACAGCCAGCACCTTCATTGCTCTACATTAAGGCAGAGTCTCCAAAGCTTGAAAGTGCAGGTGCTCAAACACTGCAGGGACAAGGGACTCGTTTCTTCCTCTCCTGCTGTCAGGAGGCCTTTCTGGGGCCTCACCCCAGGCTGTGCCTGCCCCCAGACTCCTGTCAGCAGCACTGCTTCAGGAGAGGGGTGAGGGAAAGGTCCCTCCCACAGCCTTGAGGCAGCAACATCCTTAATCTGCAGGTACAACCCCCCTTGAGCTTGGTGGGACAAACTCCATCACCCCAGCACGGTGACAGCTGTGCCTTCGGAGCTGGGTCAGAACCCAGGCCAGAACCCCAGGGTGTCCCTGGAGAGCTGTTCTGTCACTCCTGCTGGGGTCTGCAATGGAGAATGAACTGGACCATGAATACCAACAGGAAAACATAGTGAGAACCACAGCTGTGCAGCCTCCCTCCATTTTCAATCAGCTTTGGAAAGGCAGAGACCAAAACTGGCCACAATATACCAGACTGCTCTTACCAGATGCTTTTACAGAAGAGAAATTCCTTCCTGTCTTCTCTGTTTAACACACACACACACGTGGCTACTCTGACATGCTTCAGCACTGACACACACAGTCACTGCACTCTGCTTGTCCAATGATCCAGATCCTTTTCAGGCTGCAATCTCTTCACTCTTGCTGCTTCAAAATAACTACGATCTGGCACATTTTCTTTATTTGCTGCTCCATCAGCCATTTCACCTGTACTGTTTTGTTTCCAAGGACTCAGTTAACAGAACTGTATATGTTAGTTGGAATGCCTTACACTCACTTCAGGTGCCACACACTCCCAGTCAGGTGGGATAAGGTTTTGGAGAATATAAATGCCAGGGCTTGGGACAGGGAACATTCCTCCTGAAAATCAAGAGAAGATCCAGCCTTAAACCCTGGAACTGCTCTGGCTGTAGGTCAGACAATTTTAGCTGCCACAACAACTCTGTGCAGCAGCCCCACCCTCCCCTTTCCCCTTCCCAGTGCCCACATTTACACGGTGTCACCAGCCTGAGACACATCTCAGCACCCTGGAGCAACAGCAGCCGCGAGGGACGTGACAGAGCAGACAGTGGCAGAGCAGGGTATTTGGCAAAACAGTCACAGTGAGATGTCCCTGCAGGTCACAGGGGTCCCACCACCACTGTGTGGGTGTGGGTGAGGAGCTGGCTGTGCCAGGGCTGCAATTCCTGATGCTGGTCAGCCTGTGGACCTGGGATGTGAGGTGACCAGTTGGGCTGTGGGTCAGTCACACCCTGAGGTGGGCAGGCTGTGGCCAGTCAGACACTGGGGTGACCAGCTGGGTTGTGGTCACTCAGGCCATGCGACAGGCAGGCTGTGGCCGGTCAGACATTGGGGTGTCCAGCTGGGCTGTAGGTCAATCACACTGTAGAGTGGGCAGGCTGTAGGTCAGTCAGACACTGGGGTGACCAGCAGGTTGTGGTCACTCAGGCCATGGGGCAGGCAGACTGTGGCCAGTCATACACT
>JAWWEW010000073.1:958418-974781 GCA_035583185.1 Anabacerthia variegaticeps
CAGTCAGACACTGGGGTGACCAGCAGGTTGTGGTCACTCAGGCCATGGGGCAGGCAGACTGTGGCCAGTCATACACTGGGGTGACCAGCTGGGCTGTAGGTCAGTCAGACACTGGGGTGACCAGCTGGGTTGTGGTCACTCAGGCCATGGGGTAGCCAGGCTGTAGGTGAGTCAGACACTGGGGTGACCAGTAGGTTATGGTCACTCAGGTCATGGGGCAGGCAGGCTGTGGTCAGTCAGACACTGGGGTGACCAGCGAGGCTGTGGTCACTCAGGCCATGGGGCAGGCAGGCTGCGGTCAGTCAGACATTGGGGTGACCAGCTGGGCTGTAGGTCAGTCAGACACTGGGATGACCAGCCAGGCTGTGGTCACTCAGGCCATGGGGCAGGCAGGCTGTGGTCAGTCAGACACCGGGTTTACCAGCTGGACCATAGGTCACTCAGGCCATGGGGCAGGCAGGCTGTGGTCAGTCAGACACTGGGGTGTCCAGCAGTGGGCAGTGCCCTGGGCCCTGGCCCAGGCTCTCAGTGGGGCCGCAGGGCTGTCGGGGCTCCCTGGGCAGCCCAGCCCGGCCCAGCCCGGGTCACTCATGGGCCACGCGCTCCAGTGCCACGTAGAAGCTGTCCTTGTCGTCGAGGCAGTGCCAGCCGATGGGCCCCGCCTCGCAGTCGGCGCACACCAGGAACTTCACGTTGCCCACGTCGCGGGTGAACCCCACGTTCTCGAAGGAGAACATGTCCCGCACCAGCCAGTGCTCCCACAGCACGTCCCCGGCACCTCCCGCTGCCGCTGCTGCTGCCGCTGCCTTCTTCTTCATGGCTGGCAGGAGCAGCTGCAGAGACATGGGGACATCATCAGCATGGGGACATCACCACAGGGACATCACCGCGGGGACCACCATCACCATCAGACCATCACCACAGGGACATCACCAGGGGAACATTGCCACCACAGGGCCATCACCACGGGGACCGCCATCACCATCAGACCATCACCACAGGGACATCACCAGGGGGACATTGCCACCACAGGGCCATCACCACAAGGCCATCATGACCATGGGAACCACCACCATGGGGCCATCACCACTACAGGGCCATTGCCATGGGGCTGTGACCACCACAGGGCCATCATCATGGGGACATCACCATCACGGGGACATCATGACCATGGGGCCATCACCACGGGGCCGTCACCGTGGGGACATCACCATGGGGACATGATCACCATAGGGCCATCACCACCATGGGAACATCATCACCAGGGGACATCAGCACCACAGGGCCATCAATGACCACTACAGGGCCACCACCACGGGGCTGTCACCACCGTGGTGCCATCACTGTGGGGCCACCACCACCATAGGGCTGTCACCACAGGGCCATCACCACCATGGGGACATCACCACGGGGCCGTCCCCATCCCTGTCCCCGTCCCCATCCCCACCCCATCCCACCCCATCCCCATTCCCATCCCATCCCCTCCCATCCCCATCCCATCCCACCCTCTCCCCATCCCCATTCCCGTCCCCTCCCCGGTACCTCTCTGCGGGCGAAGGAGGCCGCCCCGGGCAGCAGCACCCGCGACCCGCAGCGCTGGCACAGCACGGCGCGCAGGTTGCGGCCCTGCGCGCACACGAGCCCCGCGGGGGCAGAGGGAGGAGGAGGGTGAGGGTGAGGAGGGGAAGGCGGGGGCGCCGCCGGCTCCATCTCCGCGCAGGGAGCCGCCATGGCCGACGGGCGGCGCGATGACGTAATCACGCGTGCTACGACTGACGTCACTGCCCCCGCCCCGGATGCCGCTGTGAATGTGACGTCACCCAGAGCCCTCCGCCTGACGTCACTGGCCCCGCCCCCGGGCGACGCGAGGAAAATGACGTCATCGTATTGGATCTGCATGACGTCATGGCCTTGCCCTCCGGCTCTCGGGTGGTGGGAGGCAGGTGACGTCACCACACGGGCTCCTGCTGACGTCATGGCCCGCGCCCCCCGCCCCCGGTTGTGCCTGTGAGGTCACACCAGGCTGAACCATCCCTGGGAGTGTCACAGTGACAGGGTCAGTCACAGGGTCAATCACAGGATCACTCACAGGATCAATCAGAGGATCAACCAGAGGATCAATCACTGAATCAAACACAGGATCAATCGCAGGATCAATCACTGAATCAATCACAGGATCAATCACTGAATCAATGACAGGATCAGTCACAGGATCAATCAGAGGATCAGAGGATCAATCACTGAATCACTCACAGGATCAATGACAGGATCACTCACAGGATCAATCAGAGGATCAATCCCATGATCAATCAGGCTGGAAAACACTCAGACTCCCCCGAGCCCACCCGTGGAGCCAAGCCCCCCTTCCCCCCCTGAGAGCCCCGTCCAGTGACACCCCCGGTGCTCGGGCAGAGCCGGTCCCAGGGAAGGTGTCCCTGCCCAGGGCATGGCTGGAACGGGGTCAGTTTTGGGGTCCTCTCCCCCCCAAACCAGCCTGGCATTCTGAGCCCCCCGTGCTGTGCCACGGGCTGGCAGAAGCTGCAGGGACCGTCGGGGACAGTCACTCACTGGAGACACTTGGGTTCATCACAGGGCTCCAGGAAGGAGCTCAGCTGATGTTGGCAAAGGGGAGTTACCTCCACTCAGTCTCCCCCACTGGAGATACTCCAGGCCCATCTGGGCACAGTCCTGTGCCACGTGCTCAGGGATGGCCCTGCTTGAGCAATGACCTGCTGGGGTTCCTCCAGTGTCACCCGTTCTGGGACCCTGTGAAGCTGCTGCACATTCCATGCGTGTTGTGGTTGCACCAGCATTTGGGAGACACGACCACGCTCTGTTGCTGCTGCTGCTGCTGCACTCAGCACTCACCTGGCTGCTTGGTACCTGGAGAGACCCCTGGAAAGTGCACTCAGCAGCTCACCTGGCTGCTTGGTACCCGGAGAACCCCCTGGGAACTGCACTCAGCAGCTCACCTGGCTGCTTGGTACCCGGAGAACCCCCTGGGAACTGGGGGGGCATCGAGTGCTCTGAGTGCTGACACTGGGCACAGTGTGTGTTCCAGGAGAGGAAGGCAGAGACCAGCCTGACCCCAAAGAGCCTGGGCAAAGCAGGAGGCAGTGCTGGGGTTACAGACTGCAGTGCTGGAGAGGTCCTGGGGCCCAGGGGGCTCTGCTGCCCTTCACTGAGCACCTCTGAGCCACTGTGGCTGCGTGCTGGTCTCGGGACCTGCTGCTAACACTGTTAGTGTGGTTGAAAAGATTGAAAGAGTTCTTTGATTGAGCCACTGCTTCTTAAGAAGGTAAAACAGATCCCAGAAGAGCCCTGATTCTTGCTTTTTTCTCCCCTTGGCCATTTAGTACAAATATGCACCATCCTCCTGCTGCCTCACTGTCTCCTCACTGTCTGCTGCCAAGGACTCTCAGGAGAAGCCAGAAATGGGAACTGGTGTTTGAGTAACTAAAGGTACAGATTTCATCAGCGATCCAGCTGCTCACCTCAGGCTCCAGCCCAGGCAGTCCTGCTATGAGTTGGGGTAGCTGGTAGACATAACCCTGTTCTCCTGTGACTTCTGCCAGTAGTTGTGAGGCAGGAACAGTGTCTGGGAGCTCCAGAACTGACCCCAGGATTTGAGGGGCCTCAGCAGTGCCCAGCACAGGGGGTTGGTCATTGCCCTGGCCCTGCTGCCACACCAGTGCTGGTACAAGCCAGGTGCCACTGGCCTTCTTGGCCACCTGGGCACACCTGGGCTCATGTTCAGCCCCTGAGGAGTAATTATTGCTGTCGACTGTAATCACAGTGTTTTCCTCATCTCTGGTGCCATGCTCTTCTCCAATGGACCTTGCAACCAATCCCCCTGTTCGGTGAGTCCTGCAGGCCTGGCTGGTCTCAGTGCTGTGGATCTCACAGCTGGAGCAGCTGTTTTGCACTACCTGGCTGAAGCTGCAGGGCAGAGACACAGCTGAAGGAGGCTGGCTGGTCTGACACAGGGTTTGCACAAACCCTCCAGGCAGTAGTTAGACAAAGGTCTGGAAGGGAGAGAACAGAAGCTAAACTCCTACTGGCTCAGGAAATATTTTATTCTTTATACTTTCATTAGAAAATAAACATAGGAAACAAAACCACAGAACACTTGTGTGATAGAAACAAACGCAGAAGGTCAGAGCGTTGGCTGAAAGTGCATAATTAAGTCATGCTACCACGTCCCTGATCCCACCCTGTCCCCAAGCAAGGAGTCAGCAGGAAGCTCAACGAGCAGCACTACACGGAGCCCAGGCACTGTGGGGCCAAGCTGATGGCAGAGGGGAGCCCGTGCTCCCAGGAACGCAGTGAGGCAGGACACATGCTCAGCAGGGAGTGCTCTGGTGAGCCAGCAAGGGAGCCCTCACCTGGGCTCGTGGGGCAGGCGAGGGATAGCAAGTGTCAGAGGATGTGGAGTTACGAGGCAGGGGGATAAACAGCTGAGAACAGAGGGCGAAACAGAACCCTGGATGTTACTCCAGGGCAGCCCTGGAAGCAGAAAACTCCTAGATAAAAGGAAAACCGACACAATGAACTCGAACGAAAGGCTGCCGTGGGTGCGCTGGACTCGGGTCTGTCCAGGCATGAACCCCAGTCACTCACCAGCAAGACCCTGGTGGGCAGCAGCCACTGTGTCCTTACTGTGGTGGCCTCAGCTCAGGTGCTGTCCCTGCAGGGGGGGAGCAAAGGCACGGCCGCAGCACAGCGGGGCTCCCGTGCCCCCGACTGGGGCTGCCAGAGCTTTCCCAGGAAAACACGATGGGATGAACTTTGCTGAGCACCTGATCAAGAGCACAAACGCTGCAGACCTGCTCCTGCAGCAGGCAACGAGCCTCTCCCCTGCCCTCTGCCCCCACGGCCTCAGGCTTCTGGGTCTCAGTAGTTGGCAGCTTTAACCTGCGACTCCTTTTGCGTGCAGCCCTGTGGGGAACCTGCAGACACGGCCACGGTGCAGGCCCCGCTCACACACGCTCACCCAATCTGGCTCTGCACCCACGTGTGCTCGAGGAGCACGTTTGAACATTCAGTATGTACATGATGATTTGAAGCTGGAACACAAGAGCAGCTGGATTCACCCTCACACATCCATGTGGCTGAGAGTGACCTGAGGACCCGGCGGGGTCCTGTGGTGGCTGAAGAGGTGACCCAGTGGTATGTACATGTCCTTGGGAGGGTTCACCAGGCTGGCTGAGGCCAGGCTGGGGCATCTCTGCTCTGCCCATAGACTGAGCCACAGGAACAGCAGAGAGTGCAGCTTCTCATGACCCACTCACCCCCTTCCTTCAGCTTCCCATAGAGCCCCTGATTTCAAATGACTGCTGAGATCACACGGTTATGCACATGCCCTAGTCACAAGCAGCACAGAAAGCTGCTGTTCTGGTGCCTATTCCCACAGCATCCACAACTCTCAAGAACAGTCACTGCAAATCACTCGGGACTCTTCCTCCAGCCGAGACTTTTTAGAGTGTTATTCTTTGTGAGCTGCCTGCCGCTCACTTCTCCCGCAGGACACAGACCCCCGCGTCGCAGCGCTGCATGCCCAGGGAGGTGACCACTTCCCAGCTGTCAATGATGGGGTCGTAGCACTCGATGCTGCTCAGCAGGGAGTTGCCATCGTATCTGCCGGGACAGAAAGTCACAGGTGAAGGATGGTGTTGGAGGGAGAGGCTGAGCCCTTCCTGGGGGGGCTGCACAGCTGCGTAAAGCAGGAATGGCCCAAAATGATGAAACCCCTGCACGAAGCTCCCTTTGCTGCTGCTCTCCCGCCTGCCTGGGCTGCTGGACCTTCATGCTGCCTGCTCTGCTTGGGCACCATGGCTCTGTGGGCTGTCTCCTCTCCCAGAGCATGGAGTATCAGTGTGGGGAGGGGCCCCCTGAAGCGGGGCAGTGCTTACCCTGCGATGGCGTAGAGCCGGCCCCGCAGCACCGTGGCCCCCACGTAGCAGCGGGGCGTGGTCATGCTCGTCACCGTGGTCCAGGAGTCGGTGCGGATGTTGTAGGCTTCCACCGAGGAGAGGTGTGCCGTCCCATCGAACCCGCCCACCACGTAGATGTGGTCGTTGAGCAGAGCCACTCCAGCCCCTGGGGACAAAGGGTGGCACAGTCACGCTCAACACTGTGCCCAGTGTGGAGGTTTGCTCCCTGCCAAACCCAGCTGCTGATCACACAGATTCCACAACCCCTCCCAAGAGACAAAAAAAATACCAAAACTGTAGTAAAAGTATATATATATTCACATATATTACAGTTATATATCATTAAACACTATGTATATACAGAACAGGAGTCCCAAACAACCCCAAAAGGGAAAAGGGGGGAAAGGGAAGAGGGACAAAAATGGGTAAACCCAAAACAAACCAGATACACACACTTGTAAACTCAGGGAAAAGCTCAATAAAGTAACTAACACAATAAATTCTCACCAAACTCCCCTCAAGAGAAGCAGTTCCTCCAGCTCTGTGCAGCTGGGACAACAACAGCTCTCAGATGAGGCCTCAGCTCATATAGATATGAGCGATGCTGACACACCGAGACCTGCTGCCTTCCCAAGCACCCAAAAGGAAGAGAAGAGAGGGAGGAAACCTTCCTCCTGTCTCACATACACCTGATTACATGAGGGAATGGTGTGGAATACTTCCTTAGTTATAACCCTGTTACCAGGGAAGGCCTAGACCAAACCCAAGAAAACTAAACCACCACACCCGGGATCGCTGCTATGGGGCTGAGGGAGGGTCAGCTCCTCCCTCTTCACAGGACACTTTGTTATACTCGTGTCTCCCCAAAAACAGAGCTGATAACTATGTCTTCTGTTGTTGCTGTGTCCAAGATGATGTATGAAAACATGCCTCTCCACCAAACACTCTGTGGCACTGGGCAGCACGAGGAGTTCCCCTGGGCTAACAGGTAGGTGAACAGAGCAGCACCAGGTTTGCTCTGCTGGCAGGCAGCTGGCTGGGATACCAGCACAGACACAGGTTCCTCTGGTGTTTCTGGCCCCCTGGTACCACCCAGCTTCTGGCCATAGCCACTGCTCCACGTGAAGCTGGAGGAGGGATTTGCCTGACATTGCTCCTCTGGAAGGCAAGGAAATGAAAACCGGTTTCTACCCTGTTGCTGAGGCAGAGGTGGCCAGAGCATCTGTCTGAACAGCTGTTCTCACAGTGAAAGCAGCCTGGACTGACTGGGAATTTAGGAACCAGCAGAAAATAACCTCAGCAGCAGCCCTGCCCAGGTAAGGGACACAGTGAGGGTACAGTGCACTCAGCCTTGGGGGCTCCTGCTGCTCCCAGCTGCACCTCGGAGCAGAGCCAGCCCCGTCAGGCTGTTACCACCAACATGGAACTATTGCACTAATGAGTACCCTGAGGGAAACAAGCCAGGTACCCTGCAGCTCTTGGGCACAGCTCTGTTTCTTTACAAACAGGGTACAAGAGACTTTCTGTTCCACTCAAGGCACCCTCACTTTCCCTGTCCTTGCTGAGAGCACTGGGGCAGCTGGGAATGGCCAGGCTGGCCCAGTGGGTTCTCTGGGAGCTTTGGTGAGGAAGACTGGCTGAAGGGACCAAACCAAGGCTTAATCAGGGAACTCAGGTCCAGCAATGCAATATGGCCAAGGTCTCTGAGGGGTGGCCTCCCTCCAGACTCTGTCCTAAGAGGTGAAGAGAAACAAGGAGGAGAAGATCTCTGTGAATAAAGCCAAGATTACTTTTTGTCCTGGTCTTGGAATTGAAAGACCTGCATGCAGACAACTCTAGAAGGTTTCCTTTGGGGGCAAAAAAGTCCTACAGGGTCCAAGGTCACCAGGATGGACTGCATTGATACCAGGATGAAGGCTGCAAGTACAACTAGTATCCAAGCTACTAGTAGTTAAGGGTGTTAGTACCAGAGTGGCAGCACTAAAAAAGTGGGCTAAAAAAGGTCCTTGGTCACACCTACATTTCAGATCTTGGTGCTCCAGGTGACAGTGCCAAGGAAGGAACCAGCTGAGCCAGTGCTGGGGTCAAGAGCCTCACCATGCTCCTGCTTGCTTGTGGCACCAACAAGTTCCTGCTGCAGGCCAAGGCACTGCTACCAAAGCCTCCAAATCCTGTGGGAAGTGAGCATGGACCTGGGAAACACCTATTGTAGGCTTTTCCCTTGAACTCTGCTTTAGGTCTTGCCCAAAGTCAATCTTCTCTCGTGCTTACAGCAGACCCCTTGGGGAAAGCCATCACATCCTCAAGCTTCCTAGAGATCTGTGGGTCGGTCTCACACAGTGCCTCTGATGTAGGAAAATCCACAGATTTTATCCTGTGTTTGTTTTATGTGGGGTCTTCCTCAATGTGGAAAGCATCCAGTTCCTAAATCAAAACCATTCTGGCAGATAAACCCACACTTAACAGGAATAGCCCTGTCACAGGAATAAATATTTAAAGCTTGGGGTTTTGGTGAATGCCACTGCAGGAACAAGAAAGCTGAAATGTTTTTGGAACAGAGCCCAGTTTTAGTGAGTACCCAGCACTTGTCCCTAACCAGGAACACTGCACAGAGATCCCATGGAGCAGTGCTGCCCAGACTGACTGTGGGGGCAGTTATTGAAGGAAGCAGAGAAAAATCAACTTCAACAAGGAATTTGAAAGAGGGTCTGTAAGCACAGAACTACCACATGGGGAACCACCCAGCTGTGGAGGCCCCACATGTCCCAGAGCAGGGTGGAGCAGCCTGACACGGCACTCCTGCCTTCACCATGTCCTGTGCAGCTGTGCCATGGTCTGTAGTTTGTGCCTTGTGGGTTCTTCTCCAAGCCAAGGACTGTTTCTGGTTTTGGAAGTCACAGAGGGATTCCTCTCCTTCCCTGTCACCTACAACCCCCTCCCCACATTCCTCATACTCACTTTAGCACAGGATGGAGACACCACACTGTGAAAATTACTATTTCTCTTGGGAATTCAGCATGCCCTAAAATCATCCCTTCTCACTGGGGCCAGAGCATCCTCTAGGGCAGCAGAACACACCAGCACTGACTGCTACCTCAGTGCAGCAGGAAACACACTGACTCAAGGCACTGTGGGCTCTCACCTGAGCGCTTGGTGGCCATTGGGGTGACATTTGTCCAGTGTCCAGTGTGGGGGTCATATCTCTCTACAGAATTCAGGATGTTCAGCCCATCATAGCCACCTGAAACAAAACACAGCAGCATACCCTGGGGCTGACTTCTGAAGAACATTTTCTGTGTAGAGAGCAGTAAGATGGCTCGTTCACAGAGCACAGTGTGGTGCTGCCATCACCCCTGTGGGACAGAGGATCCTGCAGCCAGTCCAGAGCCAGCTCTGCCCCTGCCCTGCACTGGGCCATGCAGGAGAGCATCATTTCTCCAAACCAGCACAACCAGGCCAGCCCTGTGCTGCCCTGTGCTGCCTCTGAGCACACTGAGGCCACTGCTGGCACTGCCCTGCAGATGTGCAGCTCCCAGTGCTGCACTGGCTCAGCTCTGAACAGGGTAGGCTGGGATGTTCCAAGGGCTGTTTCACAAGATACCAAAAAATGTCTGTGCAGCTTCAGCAATGGAGCAGCACATTGCCATCTGCCCTGGGAACAGCACGAGGAGGAGGAATTTGTGAGGGGGAAATGAAACCCATAAACTAGGTTGGTTTATGGCCAGGTTCAAGGCCAGGTTGGAGGGGGCTTGGAGCAAGCTGGTCTAGGGGAAGGCATCCCTGCCCATAGCAGGGGGCTGGGATGAGATGAGCTTTAAGGTCCCTTCCAACTCAAACCATTCAGTGGCTCTATGAAACCAGTGTCTGGTGTGTGGAACAGGACTGCAATAGATGTGGCTGCAATGCTGGGTCTGCCTTTTTTAGGGCCCAGCAGGTGACCTACAGAACAAGTTTCAGAGTGCTTGGCCCTTTGGCACTCACTGTATTCACAGCTGGAGTGGGGCTCTGAAACTGAAACGAGTGCTGCAGAAAGGAGCTGGAGAACACACAGCTCATGATACAATTCTGGAGCACTACAGCCACCATTGCTTTGTGTGGTGCAGGTGAACCCTCTGGCCCTTGGCTACCTGCTGCATCTCTGGGCATTTAACCCCTGCCCAGGCTATGCAAGCCTCAGGGGGGCACTGCTCATCCTCCACACTTCAGCCAGTCCTCAAGTGCAGTGTGTAAATCGTGTGCAAAATGCACCTTGCAGCATTTCCTGCTGTGACACAGCAGCTCCAGCCCCAGCCATTGTGATGGGAACAGTAAGAACAGGTAGCATTCACTGACACATCAGGGAGTGCCCAGGGCAGTGAGGTTACACCTCTTCTAACCCGGATGTGACAGGTTGGTGCTCCCCAGGCAGCACCTGCATGATGTTTTGGTAAAAAGTCAGGGTTTAGAGAACCCCCAGAGGTCCTGAGGTACCTACCAAGGCAGTAGATGACTCCATTGGCTACCACAAGCCCCGCTCCCTCCCGTGCAGTCTGCATGTCTCCCAGCATGCTCCACTGGTCGATGTTGGGGTCGTAGCGCTCCATACTGGTGTGACGGCGGCTTCCATCGAACCCACCCGAGACATAGATCATGTCTGCAATGACACACAGAGGTGGCACCCAGCGAGTCAGCAGTCACACATGCACATGGAGCACGAGGGCCCTCAGAGATGAAGCAAAGCTAACATGGACTGCAAACCCCAGAACAGACTCTGAAACACTGGAAGCCAAAATGAACCCAGGCTCCTCAGCCTGGCTCACAGGCCCTACAAACAAACACAAAACACATCTGGCCCTTAAATCTGCTTCTGGCTGTTGGATGAAGAACATGCACACCCAGTTATTTTTTCATGCTGCAGAACCACTGAAACACTGGCATGCCCAAACCCAAACCCTGCCCATCATGAGCCTCATGTCAGCATCTTCCCAAAGCCCTCATTCCTTCCCTGCATGTGCTCCAGTCTCTCCAGCTGTACTCGGTGCCCTGTGCTCAGTGCTGCCCAACACTGTCACCACCCTGAGAGCTTTCCCCACCCCAATCCCTCAGAGAGCCCCTTTCCCTCCATGCACAGACGCACGCCGTAGGAATGCAGCGGAGGCAGAGCTCCTCGCAGGATATGTGGGCAAGTTTTCCATTTCTGAATCCCAGTGGTGAGAAGGCAGAATCTCAGGCTCCCCTCCTCCCCCAGAGCCAGCCCACTCTGCACATACCAGCTCGGGGCATCTCAGAGCGAGAGCTGAAGAGGCTGTTCTGCCCTGGCAGTGAGCAGGACGTACCTCCAAGGGTGGTGGCTCCTGCCAGCCCTCGCCGCACGTTCATGGGAGCCACGGAGTACCAGATGCCGTCCTCATCCGAGGTGTAATCCAGGCACTCGACGGAGCTGAGCCGGGAGCGCCCGTCGTAGCCGCCGATCACGTAGATCCGGTCGTGGAGGGACACGGTGGCCACGTATCGCCTCTTACGGGTGATGCTCTGGCACAGGGAACACACAGGAAGGTCAAAGGCAGGAAGCAACACTGGGGCATGGAGACCAACACTGCTCTACCACCTTCTGCTGCTGCTCCCTAGGGAAATGGTTCACAGTGCCAGAGAAGGCAGCACTGTGGACTGAGTGTCTGTGTGTGCCTTCCCCTGCCATGCTTTTCTTCTCAGGGTCATGTCTCTTTGCACTCACACATTTCACACTAAATGTCATTTATCTTATGTTGCTACAGAACCTTTGATGCATCCAGGACTTTTGTGTGCCTCCCACTGGCTCCTGCAGACACTGCTAATGGGAAAATGTGGAGACTTGGATTATTTGATGAAGCTTTTAGCCTCCAAAAAAGACCAGAATTTAGGGACACTAGGTGGTACTGCATCTGCCCTGACTGGTGGTATTAAAGAAGAGGCAGTTCTCCACCATTTCACACAGATAAAGGTGATTTTAATTTGGGTTGAAACACTCCTCAGTGCAGGAATTCTCTCTTCCCTTTATGCTCCAAAACACTGCAAGCAGTGGGATCATGCAGCAGCCTGAAGGCTGCACTGATTACACTGTTCCTATTGACATCCCAATTATCATCACTAACCTTAAAGCTTAACACCCCTTCACTAAGAAACACGGTAATTCTCACTCCCACAACCAAGATGTGGGGCTCTGCAGGCTCAGCTGATCAGGACTATGACAGCCCCCTCTCCCTCAGTCACTCTGCAAACTGAAGCAGTTCCAGCACTCACCATATAAATCTATACAGAATTTCTGCCAGAAATCCTCAGCGGATTGCACAGGACAGCCCAAAGAGGATTGTTAGCCAGCTGATGCTGCAGGATCAGTGTTTGCTCACGGCCTGGTCAGCCCAGTGCTGGTCACAACCAGCCCCTTACCGGCAGGAAACTCCACTCCTGGGTCTTGGGGTCGTATTTCTCCACCACATCAATGGGGGACTGCTGGCTGCCGAAGCCGCCGATCACGAGCAGCACTTCGTTAGCTCCTGGGGCAGAGAGGGAGAGCAAGGCCAAGTCAATCCCCTCACAACCAAAGGGTCACCTCAGGGGAACAACCTGAGGAAACCCTGAGCCTTCCCTGGTGCAAAGCTGCATCTAAATCCCTGTTTTCGTCACGGCTCTGGAGCAGGGATCTAACCTGGCTCCAGGCACTTGGACTCTGTGCCCAGCAGGGAACAGGAGGGAGAAACTCTTCAGGGCATGTGACTGAGGAGCTGGCTGCTGGAGGCTGTTCCTCCTAACATCAGGGGGATTTTGAGAAGCCAGCTCAATTAGGTGCTGAAGTTGGCTCCTTTGTATCTCCCTTGTATTCTTTCCAGTTTTTCCCAAACCTCTCACCACCCCATAGAATCCAGAGGAAAACGGTTGATTCCCTGCAGCCTCCTCACAACACAAGGCCTCTGCCCAGACCTGATTTTGGGGACTTTATTCACCACAAGCTGTCTGAAGCTTGGAAAATTAATTATTTTCCCAGGAGCTGTCTCTTAAATCTTATGCATTTTATCTCAAAGTTGCCTTCCCTCTGCTTTCTTTTCTCTCAGCCTCTGAGTTTTTCTTATTTCCATCATGACTGTTAAATAACAGGTGTGAGCTGGAGGGTTTTAACTTCCCCTGTACCCACAGACTGGAATCAGGCTTCTGTCTCAGGTTTAGAACAGTTGAGCATCCCCTGGGGCCCTTGGGCCCTTTCTGGAACAGGAGTTTATCCCTAGAGTTTAGGACTGTCCAGCTTTTCATTGCAGAAGGACTGAGCACTAAGATGCAAACACTTAACAAGACCCTGTCTGTCACAAAGCAAAAGAGCTGCCACCTCAGATGAAGAATAATACAAAAAATAACTGGGAAGCATTCACAAAAGAGCTTCAACACCTTGGAATGCCTCCTGTCCAGTAAGACAGCTAGAAGTGCAATCACTTCAGCTTCTCCCATGCAAAGTTAATACATGACTTGATTACAGTTTATAAGTGACACATTGTTATATTAGATGGTTTGGAGTCAATTAAAACAGGTAGGGCTGAATCCAAAGGATGAACCTCACCAATAAGGTGCATTTTAACCTGTACAATTAAACAATAAAATGGCTTTGTCTTTTTATGAGGTGAAGCATTTCAACTAAGAACAAAATTAAATGTGTCTTTCTAAAATCATAGAATCACAGAATGGTTTGGGTTGGAAGGAACCTCAAAGCTCATCTTGTTCCACCCTCTTGCCACAGGCAGGGACACCTTCCACTAGCCCAGGTTGCTCCAAGCCCTGTCTAGCCTGGCCCTGGACACTTCCAGGGATGGGGCAGCCACAGCTTCTCTGAGTAACCTGTGCCAGGGCCTCACTTCCCTCACAGGGAAGAATTTCTTTGTCCTATCACTCCAGCTCCTGATGAAGAGTCCCTCTCTGGCTTCCTCGTAGGTCCCATCGGACATTGGAAGGCTGAGGGAAATGACAGGCTGAGCTGAAGTGCAGGTCACTGAAACTGGTGCAGGAATTCCCACAAAAATGTGCTGTGGCCTGGACTATGCTGGAGCAGCAGAGCAACAATCCCTTTAGGCCAGAGAAGTTTGATCGATGTGCCTCTGACAAACCCAATTTACCCTCCTCCTTTTATGGTTAAACTGTTTTCTGTCCCCTAAAACAGGCCATGAGGGATTTTGGGATCCTTCTCCAACACACCCACAGCAGCACTGGGGAGCACCCAGGGAGGGTTCCTTGCAGGAAGAGTGGTCCATGCTGGCACCAATGTGAGTGCCCTGGGGTACAGGCATGGCACAGACACTCTGACAGAAACCAGTACATACTTTTCCTTCTTCTGTAGGTCATTCCTACATTTATGTTGCTCTTGAGTTCTCACAGACCTAAGCCAAGCATTTTCCCAACAATTCAGTGACTGTGCTTGGTAGGAGTTACTGAAATAAAGGAAGAAATCATCATTTATTCACCTTAACAAGGCTGTGGAGAAAAAAAGGAAAAGCACCTCCAAAGGGAAAGAGGGACCTCTCCATCTACCTCCTTGTGCCTTCACCTCTCTGGCTCCCTATGGAAACTTGCTGGCACTGTAAGGCAGCTGTCACTCACCTCACACATCTCTGGACACTGATACCTGCATTTTTAGACAGCAAGAAACTCTTCCCACACTTCTTGGACAGCTGCATACTGGGCCAACCATACCAGCAGGTACCAGCAACTCAGGAAACCAGTTTTATGGTCAGAGCAGGGGTCTCACCCTGCTAGGCAATCAACTAGTCCCTGCACTGGCACTAAGCAATCATGCTCTGAAAAAAAAGCACTTCTGGCATGACAAATTCCTGCTGTGAAGCCCATCAGCACAATTACAAAGGCATACACAAGGTGTCTGACACAATACCTCAGTGTCCTTTCCTCTGCTGCTCACCTAGACGTGCTCTTGTCCTGGGTCCTTGCATCTGGCTCCGGAGCTCGGGCCGAAGGTGGAATTTCTTGGCTTCATCTACAAGGTCTCTGCACTGGAGGCTGCAGCGTATAAAAGGCTGGGGAGAAACATGAGTCACTGCTACATGCAATGTATTTTAAGAAACCTCAGAAGAACTGTCCTAAAGCCAACTCTTATCAGCTCAGACAGCGCGAAAAGGACTTGTGTGCAGGCTGCAGTGTCCTAGTGCAAACACTGCATGCAGGGAAAGGCAAAGGCAACTGAAGACCGGACTGCAGCTGAGAAGACATGGCTCCATTCTTACAGTCTGGCATTGCAGGTTCCACAGGAAAATGACTGCATTGGAAAACTCAGGAAAAGCCACTTCTGCTACGTTTAAGCCAGCAGAACTATGTCTGAGAAGTGGAACTGTCAGTGAAACCACACTTGAAACCAGTTTGGCTTGATCTGCCCCACATGGCTTGGCCTGCACCTGCCATCAGAGAAGATGGGAGCACAGCATGACAAAGCAGTTTAGGTGATCTCCTCTCCCAATCCCTGTGCACATGGGACAGGGAGCTGTGGGCAGGTGGCAGCAGCAGTGAGGTCTTGTTGAAGAGTGGGGGCACTTCAGCCCAGGACAGCCTCATCTCCTTGCACAATGCCTTGTAATTCTCCTCCCTGGTTAAGGGCCTGGACCAGCCTCCCCTGAATGCTCAGAGCTCAGTTGCCCTTGGCTGTTGGGTGTATGTGCTGCCTCCATAAGCTCACATTTATTTTTCCAGGTTCCTGGTGTTTGTGTGAGGCAGCCAGAATGTTCAGAGCCCACAAGGGGCCAACATTCCACTCTCCATGCTGCCCCAGGCTGAGGATGTCCCACCAGCCTGTGGCACTGCCAGACTGCAGAGGCCACTCTGTGCCTTCACTCTCAGGGAGCTGAGAGCCTGCACACACTGTCTCAGGCTGGATTTGGAACAGATCTGTTGGTTTTGGTACCAATCCCTTTTTCATTAACTTCAATTTCACTTTGAAGTGGACCATCACAATCTGACTGAATACCCTTTAGCTCTAGCACAACCCAACTGCCCATTAGCTGCCCTGATTTAAGAACATCCATCATCCATCCCTTCTGAGATGACTGTTGTAAAACCAGTCTTTTCTTGAAGTAGAGAAATGTCCATCGTTCACCATTCAGCATCTGTTGGGGGACAAGGGCCAGTAACCCCTGAGTACCTCCCATCACCTGAAGTAATCCCTTCAGTCTAACCTGAAGGCTGGTTTGAACTTCCTCTTGCCTTCTTTTCAAACCTTGCCTGGGGTCAGCATCACTTCCTGTTTGCAATTAAACTTCCACTGAAAAGCTTAATTCTCTCTTATCATCAGCCCCATTTTGGGTAGCCACTGCAGCATCCCAGCATGCAAAGCAGCAGTGTTAGCCATGGTGCTTGGCTGTGTGTTGGCCCTGGACACACAGAGCTGCTGTCCTTCTCACTCAGAGGTACAGGCTGGCCATGGTCACCTC